>PQXL01000302.1:0-48990 GCA_004916875.1 Botrytis galanthina
CTAATAAGAGGATTGGGGAAGACGTTCATCAATTTCATTAGCATTCATCCAAACCACTTGGCACAAACTTTCTTCAGGGAACAACACTCACTTAATCCTGGAATATATGTCAGCCCGACTACTACCTCAGAGAAATTATACGACTCCTCCCCGAATATCTTCTGTATGGCAATGTTCAATATGTATAAAGATCCAAAGGTTATGCTACCGATGTAGACTGCGACCGAGACGGCTGGAAATCGAAGATAGCCTAATATCTTCAGTGGATCAATTATTGACCTTTTTAAAATGACTACTACCCTTTTCATTCTATGTTGAATATATGGTGAAGTCGGCAAAGGAGCAAAACTAGGTCGATGAGATATAATGTTCCCATCAGCGAGTTCGTCGACAACTGCGGCTCGTCTTGCGAGTGTCTCAGGAAGGCAAAATAACAACAAAATTAATGATACCCCTCCATAGATAGTCTGAAACCATTGAGTACTTCGCCAGCCCCATTTTTCCGCTACTGCTCCACCAATAATTGGTGCTAGAAGCGGCCCCAACATAGGACCCAGGAAGAATATTCCCATCGCACGACCGCGCTCTTTTGGCTCCCAAATATCCGCAATAGTTCCTGCACCGATAGCTAAGACGGAGGCAGCTGAGCCCCCACCTAAAACTCTCATTACTACCAGCATTTCCATTGAAGTAGATATTGCGGTAATAGCACTCCATAATGTGAAAAACGTGAAAGATACTAGGTATATTGTCCGACGGCCAAATATTTCCGAAAAGGCAGACCACCAGAGTGGAAATATCGACATCGCGAGAAGATACATAGCCACAGCGAGATTGGTGAGTGTTTTAGAAGCATGAAAGTCTTCCGATAGTTCAGTGAGTGCAGCTGCGCAGAGGGTCAGAACTTGCAGCAGCATAAAATGTCGACAATCGAGTGATAGGGAAGAAATAAGGACTCACGAAAGAATATAGCACTTCCTAGAGGTGCCGCAGCACCTGCTACCGCAACAATGAATGTTATCAACCATTTAGTACCATTTTTATAGCTTTGTGGATGTTCGACTTCTGGTACAATGGTCATTAGCCCAAGCAGTCCTCGCCGTTTTGATCGTGGTACTACCATTGCCGTAGGCGTGTGCTCCAACGCTGGGCTTCCTTCGCTTGGAGGAATTTCTGGACGCACAGGAGCTGGACTGGTGGACTGGTTCCAAGATTCAAACTCCTTGTTTAACTCTACATCTCTGGTAGCTGTGGTTTTTGGATCGTGAATCTCTTGAGGTCGTGCTCTGTTGGCCTCTGTCATTTCTTCATCTACCACCATTTTTTGTACACAACACAGACCAAGCACAAACAGTTAAAGTAAAGCTTCTGTAGAATTGTAGGATTGAGATAATTTTGGTAGATAATTGAATGTGAATACAAATTCTTTATCGAGAAAGGAAAATGCGAGTAATGAAGAATAAACAAAAAGGAACAGATAGAGCGAGCTCAAGTGGCCAGAGAAATAAGACTTCTCCATGCGTTCGTCCGTACGTCAATGAACCTCAGCTTTGAAGGTCTTGGTGGGGACGGGATAACTCCATGCCGCGAAGCAAATATGCCGATAAGTTTGAAGCTTACAAAACTCGGAGACCCTTCCGTTGACAACATTCTAATTTCGGAAGGTCCGATGATGTCGTCGGGCTCAAACTCGGAAGCTATTCCGAAGTTATCTAATCTTGATTCGGAAGATCATCCGTCGCCCTCGAGTTTCCCCGTATCGGTCTTTTAGTTTAGCTCAAAAGAACCGGGAGTAATGTGCTCTTTTGATATAAGAGGCACTCTTCGGTAGTCTGTAAAACAATTCTTGACTCACTTCAACACACCATCTCCGAATATTCATCACATCAACTTCTCAAACTTTCTGCAATATCGTATTCATCAGTTTAAAATATGGAGAACGTTCTTGTTATCGGAGCCACTGGCAACATCGGTGTCGCAGCAGTGCTTGGAGCCCTGCAATCTAAGCGGCATGTACTTGCAATAGTGAGGAACCAAGCCTCTGCGGACAAATTATTCAAACATGTGGGAACAAGAAACGGCATTACAACAGTCGAGGCCGACATCATGTCGGAAGGAGGAGTGCAAACTGTCGTGGACCAAGTCCGGGCTGGGAAACTGCCAAGTTTTCAGCACGTTTACTCTGCTGGTAAGACTATAATGTGGTTGATTTGTCCTTTGCTAATTCTTAATGAAGCTGGAGGTGCATACGGTGCAATGCCTTTGACCGAGTTAAGCCTTAATGAATTGCGTCAGATCATGAGTGTCAACTTCGAATCCAACTTTTGTAAGATCTCTGGTTGTAGCAGCAGCATTGATATGCCCACTAACTTCCAAAGTCGCTTACCGTGCAACTATCCCATATTTGCTAGAGCAAAAGAAAGCAACTAGCTTCACACTCTGTACCGGAGCACAGGGTGATATTGGGGCTCGCGCAGCACCCGCCATCTCACAAGGTCCCCTCTTCTCGATGGCAAACGTAGCTTGCCGTGACAATACTGATTCGAGCGTTCGCTTTAACGAAGTATATCTTAATTGTCGGGTTGAAGTTGATTCATCGGCCGCTCAAACGGGGGCAATGAAATCGTCCAATTTTGCTCGTGCTTATACGGAACTGCTTTCCAGACCGGAAATCAAGAGTTCTCGCATAATTGTATCCACGCATGACGATCTGGAGGATTTGAAGCACAAGAAGAAGATTGTTTAATGTAACTTCCAATAATCGCTTGATCTATTTAGTAGAATCAATAGATCTCAAAAACATTTTCTAGCATAGCTAATTTTGTAAGCATGAATTGGTTGGATGCGAATTCTCCGAGACGTGTTGCATGTGAAAGATTCTTGTCTGAAAACAATGGGGGGAGAATGCAAATCTTGTCGTTTAGGCGTGGATTCGGGCTATCTTTTGGCCGTCTTGCTTCCGGTTGCTTTAATAAGCTTCGGATCGCTTCCGTGATCTGGTGCCATGTTTTTAAGGCTGAGAGTTAGATACACAGCGAGAATGAAAATGCTGTATACATCATAAATTAAAGATACAGCATCAAAGACACTTCACTGGACATCACACTTGACTTTTCAATTCTATAGCTCAACAAGAGCTCCATCAAGAAGCCTTGTCACGTGAGGATAGAGCGCCCCTGCTTCATTTCATTCTTTTTCCCATCACCTTCATTATCCAACGAGGTGAAGCGTTTGACCGGTCTCAACCTCTAACGCTATTTTATCAGAATTTTTAGTGAAGCTATGGATACTCGAGCACCCAAAAGGCAGAAGGTGACAACGGCTTGTGATCCCTGCCGAGGCCGGAAGGTAGCAGCAGTTCCAACGTAGATTGTAACGACATTTACTAAATTCCGTCGACAGATCAAATGTGATGGCGATCAACCAGGTATTACCCACCCATTAAGTGATAAATCTTCAACGTCACTTATTATATGTGCTAATCATTCCATTTTCATAGTGTGTGGACCATGCGAGAAAAGGTCCAAGTCAGTTTCTTGCACTTGGGCCACGGACTTTTCACGTGCTACATCAGCATCCACAGATCATATCAGACGCCTCGAAGATCAAATCAAATTGCTGGAAGCACGTAACAGTCAAGGCTCCCAAATCTCACCCAGCAGCAACCCAAGTTCAAATAGTGCTTCCGAAGACTTATCAATAGAGACCATAAGTGGTCATCGAGCTACCACTTCAGCTTCACCTGCATCTGCAACATGGCTATCTACAGTTTCATGGGAGGAATACCCGTCAATGAATACGCCAGAAATGAGCACCAATCAATGGCAGTCTAGCTCGGCTACCACAAACAGCCCACGACTAGTTCCTTCATATCAAGAACTATCAAAAAGCATTGATACTGTGTGCACCTCTAGCAGCTATCCTAGCCATAACATTGTGGTTGATCATAATCACAGAACCAGTGTTATTGAAAAACTCTTTGCTCAAAGTTTCATGCAGGAAGTGGAGAAGGTAGTCATAGAGAAAATCGGTGAAGCATCAACACATGCTTCAAATGTTCTTGGCTTTGATCTCAACATCTCCCCATCCCGAATACCAACTCATGAATTGCAGCAAAGGAATCTAGACTACAATTTACCAACTCGGGAGCAAGCCGATAGCCTAATCATATCGTATTTTGAGAACGTCCATGTTTTATATCCATTTTTGGACAAATTGGAATTCCGACAAGAGTATGAGAAAATTTGGAGCTGTGACAACTATAAATCTGATCAAGAATCGTTGATTTGTCTAATAAACTCGGTATTCGCTATCAGCAGCCGCCAAGCAAGAACAACAGTTTCAAACCATGATAATATGGCTTCCAACTTTTGCAGAAGAGCACAAGGATTCCTCAACATCCAAGAGTGTTCAGACCGTTCAGTCCGTTCAGTCCAGTCATATCTCCTCATAGCGTTATATTTTCAAAGCATGGGCGAATCTTTTCCGTGCTGGTTGTATGTTGGAAATGCAATACGCACAGCTCAGATGCTTGAACTTCACTTGCCTGAAACAAGCGAACGAATAGTCAAAAGCCAGGCTAGAAACTCGCTTCGTAAAGCTTGGTATGCCTGTGTTATTATGGATAGAGAGATCTCAATGATGTATGGCCGATCATCTATGATTGATTCACAAGCTGCTGCTGCTGTTCCACTCCCCTTACTTGTGGAGGAAGGTGACTATCAGCCGAGACACAATGAAGAGGATAACATCGAAAGGTCACAAGGTCATATTGCAGATTTCTATAAGTCAAGTCTAGAACTTTACAATATTTCCTATGCCATACTCCTCGAGTTTCGACATAGTAAACCTGACATAAATCTGAAGAAAGGGCCTTACACTTCCGAGAAAATCTCATCTCCCGGAACGAGCATTTCCATTATCAATTTACAGGAAAGGCTGTCGAATTGGGAACGAGACAATCCTGATCACCTCAGAATTGAGCAGTATCCCAAATACAACGATCTCCGACCTTTGCCAACCCGTCGAACAGTATTTCTTCACCAAAGGTACGAACTCAGATACATGCACAAGCGAATCACGAGATCAAGCTAACAGCATTCCAAGATATCTCCACATCCAATTATTATTGTTGACGCCCGTTCTCCAACAACTCATAGGCACCGAGTTTCAAAAGAAAGCAGAACGCATCCGTCTTGGAAGTTTACTCTCTCATCGAGTCTCTCTACAATGTGCAATTGTGTGTGTCAAGACTGCCCAAGAAGCTATTGATAGCATACACATTCGCGAAACTTCAGGTTCGAATGAGATCTCCCCATGGTGGTGCAATGTAATATTCCTGTATAAGTCTGCAACGGTATTGATCGCAGGAGGTCTCTGTCCTTCTGTTATGGCCGAGATATCAGAAACTGCAATTCATGAAAGTTTCTACAAGGCCACTGCAATTCTCAGACAATACACTACTCTCAACTCATCAGTCCTCCGTCTAGTCACTATATTAGATATCCTGTTCCAAATCGTGCCTCAAAAGTTCTCCCGTTTGAAGAAAGCTTCTCAACAGGATGATGCCGAGGCTGGGCCACCTACCCCCAATGACGACAATAGCGCAGCAACATTTCAGTACTGGTGTCCCGTAAAACCAATCCGTCACGCCGCGTCTGCTCACCAAGATACGGTGCACCCTAGCCCCGAAAATAGTGGTTCATCCCAGATTCTCACGGATTTGGATCGGCTCTTTGACACGGACGACTTTACATGGCTTACTAAGATGCCTTTTGATGCTTGAGGAAGCCCTGGCGTCTGGTGTTCGAGTTGGCGAGATTAGTGTACTTTGATAGAAAAATCACAACAAGATAATGTACCTAGGAATGCTTAGGTAAATACCTATATAGGCATCAGAGGCTCGGAGCGATGTAATGACTAGTCAATCTAAGATAGATGTATCTTCTCACCAACAGTTACAAAAAAGTGTTTACATATGCATTGATGGAAGACAAGCTGCACAGCCGTGAAGTGGGTGGGCTCATCTCAATTCTCTTGATGGTGTCTACCCAAGCACGTCAGTATATGATCGTTGTTCACATATATTCCTTTACAGATTGTTCATCTATATATCGACAGTTATTGATTCACATGATGATGTATCTCTCATATCATCTGATTGTTCTCATGCTCCAATTACTCCTGGCACCAATGTATAACGCACAGTATGAAGGATTTATTTCCATAAATTTCCGCATTAGCTCTCGGTACAATATAGAGGTTTGATGTACTTGGGTAAATCTTTTCATTCACTCGAACAATTGAGAACTTCCTATTGTATATCTGCATTCTTCGAAACTTGACACTGCACAAGAACGATACTCAAAATTTCAACATATAACATAAGACGAGAACACGCGATATCGCATTCCTTCCAATCAGACGAAAATATACTAAGATTCTTAATATAGCGTGATATGTTTTAAAAAATAGAATGTACAATGATATATTTCCCCTTCCCCACAAAACTCTACAACTTACTCCCTACCAGACTCCCTCCATCCAACGGGATCGTCGCCCCATTAACATAACTCCCCGCCTTACTAGCCAAGAACAAACAAGCACCTGCGACATCCTCCTTACTTCCAATTCTCCCCAGCGGAATCCCACTCACAATTTCGTTTTTGAAATTCTTGAGCGTAGCTGCCATCATTTTACTTTCAAATGGTCCGCATGCAAGGACATTACTGGTGATATTTCTCTTGCCTAGATGATTCGCAAGAACTCTGCTCAATTGATGTAATCCTGCTTTACTTGCCGAGTATGAAAAGGTTTCGAGAGAGGGGACACGAATTCCATCTACGGAGCCGATATTGATGATGCGTGCTGGATCCTCGGGGGTAGAAGCTGCTTCCATAAGAGGAGTAAGTGCTTAGGTA
Organism: Botrytis galanthina; assembly: GCA_004916875.1. NCBI lineage: Eukaryota > Fungi > Ascomycota > Leotiomycetes > Helotiales > Sclerotiniaceae > Botrytis > Botrytis galanthina. The sequence continues at coordinate 6,921 of PQXL01000302.1, forward strand.
AGAGTAAAGACTCTGGTGAGATTAAGAGTCAAAACTCTCGTCCACGCCGCGTCAGGAAATTCCGCATAAGGAGCTCCCCAATTACTTCCAGAATTATTGACTAAGATGTGTAATTTCGATTCTTTCTTTTGTAATTCATCGACCATGCGTTTGCAATCTTCGAGTTTGTAAAAGTCGGCTGGGATGGCGTGTGCGGAACCTTTGCCTGTAGGAAAGAAGTGTTAGTTTGGTTGTATCGCTCTAATGGAGAGATGTCGAGGTACCTACCTAGCGCATTCAATTCTTTGCACGCTTCTTCACAGGCTTTGGCATCGCGGGATGAGATGTAGACTTTGGCTCCATTTGTGACGAAGCCTTCGGATATCATTCGTCCGATTCCCTTTGCGCCGCCGGTAACAAGAACGACTTTGTCCTATGTAATTTGTGAGTTTATGGATTACCGAAGGGGAGAGCTTGATTGATTACCTTGACATTGAAGAGATTTGCGGCATCCATGATTACTGAAAGATTATGAAGTGTTATCGTGCGAAGAGTGAGGAAAGGAATGATTTGAAGTTGGTGATCAAGGAGGTCGAGAGGAACCACATCTTTTGTCGTGCCGAGGTCTCGACGGAAATGACGGAAAGCTTTGGTGTGGCGTACTGGTGGGTGTTGTTTTCTATGCTAGCCCTGGAGTAGGATAATTTATATGCTTGTGCTCGTATAGTAGGTAATTGTGGTAATATGGGGAATGGAGAGTGATTGTGATCTAGAGTCTGCAGGAAAATCATCGTGACAACGGTTTTACGGATATCTGTGTATTGCGCCAGGGAGATGCTTTTTCTGCTCTCGGTCAAATTGTTCATCTATATGGTATGGTGGGTTATATGGCAATATGAAGTTATGAGAGTCATTATGATTGACAGAGAGAGTGTTTATACTCCCACTCCCAGACACACATGGTCTAAAACATATGTGCGCAATACGAAACCCAACGGTATCTGCGGTTAAGGTTACCTGAACCTCGGCCTGACTAAGAGCCGGGGTACCTAAGCTCTGCTTACCTAGGCACTTATTAGCGCCACAATTGCCACAAATAACCCCACCAAACGCTGCAGGTGTACAAGGTAGGTAGGTGGGTACCTCCAGCTAGATATGTTCTCTCGTCATTGTTTTTTTAGATGTTAACATCTAAGTGACCGGGAACTTACTCACCCCACGTCGCAGTTTTCTATCAAAGAGACTTATTATATATAAGACTATAACATTAGCATCAAATAAGGAAGAAGATTGAAAGAAAGAGTACCTAATAAACATGGCACCAGAACTCAGTTTGTTCGGTAAGCCGAGCTTTCATGAAAAAATCGAAAGGGTACTAAACAATCAGAAACACGCGCTCTCCTTAAAGCCCAATTCGAAGGTCAAGATCCAGCTCAGCACGGCGAGAAATGGGATCAGCTCTGGAAAGATAATGTGATTCCGTGGGACAACGAATCACCTAATCCAGCACTGATTGATATCCTAAATGAGCGGGACGATCTAGCTTCGAAGAAAGCCGATGGTTCAAGAAAGAAAGCCTTGGTAGCGGGGTGTGGAAAAGGGTACGATGTATTGCTACTAAGTGCTATGGGCTATGATGCTTATGGGCTGGATATTTCCGAGACAGGTTTGCAGGGTGCTAAAGACACCGAAAAGGAGAAAGATGGGAAGGGTCTGTATGAACCGAAAGACGGAATCGAGAAAGGAAATGTCACGTGGATAGCCGGAGACTTCTTCAAGGATGATTTCTTGACAGTCGTCAATGGAGAGAAAAGCTTTGATTTGATCTATGATTACACGGTATGTAATTCTTTGAGTTTATTATTGTCAAGAATACTAAATCTTGAGAAAGTTTGGTTGTGCATTACCTCCTAGTCTAAGGCCTGCATGGTCTAAACGATATCATGAGCTTCTATCTCCAGAAGGAAGACTTATCTGTCTTGAATTCCCCACTACTAAATCTCCATCAATTGGAGGACCACCATGGGCTATGCCTCCAAGAATTTATGAAGGTCATTTGTCTCGTCCAGGTGAAGTATTGCCATATAATGAGGAAGACTGTGAGTTAGAAGTTGAGAAACTTGGCCTACCACACAAAAATGGCCTTCGACGTATTGCACACTTTCACCCCAAAAGAACCAACAGGGGTGGATACGACGCAGATGGCAAGATAAATGATTGGGTCAGTGTTTGGTCGCACTAGATAGAGTCCCGCCTATGATTAGAATAAGAACTCAAGTGCTCCTTAGTTATGGTGTTTTTATGGTGCTCTCCGAAGGGAATTATAGTGTTCGCCCAATCCAAATCCATGTCGATAGTATGCCAGATGAATTGTCTCGGGTTTGTCTGTTCCAGGCTCAATCTTCTGAGCAGCTCCGTTTTGTAAAACGCAAATCTCAACGTTATATGTCTTTGCGAGAGCAAGAAGTTCCAAATGACCACCCCATTCCGCAGTATCTCTAATTTTATGAATATAATTCTCGAGAGGTTCGTCTAAAAATGGAACAAAATCCTCTGGGTGTTCTTCGATATATGTTGCGGCTGCTTTGCGGATCACTTTGTAGCGCTGATCATCCTTCAATCCTTCTGCTTCGGCTCCAAGAGGTATTCCAGCTTGTGATAATTGATCTGCTATGGCAGAGAAAAGGCAATGTCCGTCTGGTCTAATTTGTTTCTCCTGTAGATTTCTCGAGGCGAATTCCTCTTGCATTCGTTTCCTCTCTACTTCTTTTTCATCAGGCATATTCGCAGCTTCTTTCTTAGCTTCCTCTACAGCAGCTTCTTGTTCTGCTGCTCTTCGTGCAAGCCTTTCCTTCTGTCGGTTGCGTTTTTTAGGCTGTCCTGACTCAGATTGTGTTGTTTCCGCAATTGTGGATTTCTCTAAAGAGTCGGTAATATTGTTGACACCATTTACGTCAGTCGCATTCGCTGAAGCTTCTGAAGCTTCCTCGTCAAGCTCTGGAACATCGTCGATATCCGGAACATTATCACCATCCAAAGATGCTATCTCTTGAGCTTGCCGTTCCTTCAATTGTCGTTCCAGTTCCTCACATTCATTGTTTACACCTTTGCGAGTCTTCTTCGATGCACCTTTCTTCTTTTGTGTTATACGTCCTTGCAGATCTTTTTGCTCTTTGCGATGTCGGCTTTGCATATCTTCGAAGCTCTCCATCTTGACTCCGTGTTTTAATTGTTGTGGCAGATATTGTGTTGTGGTGAAATGAGGGGTAGATCTTATGATTATCGAGACTGGCTGGTTGAGCTTGTGAGCGAGGCACACCTACCACCACTTTTCAGCCCGGATACCAAAAAATTACGATTTGACACGGCCGGGAATAAAGTCCAGAAAGTGCTCTTATTCCCAGTCGATACAATTTTTAATAAATTTGTCCCAGATTGAGAGGTGTAGGTGAGAAAAGTGAACAATTTTTCAGATGTGCAACAAAACGAAGTTTGGTCAATTCCTCACGTGATCTAGGATCTGATTGGTGGACCAGATCAGATGGAAGAGCGATGACGTAAGGTCAGGTAAGGGTACCATCAATTCGCTCCGAGTGAACAAAAGTCACTACCAAATTCACATGATCTTATTCAATGATACATCTACTAGGTACCTAGTATGTATCTTCATACTGTACACAGGTAGTATCTTGTTCGAGCTACTCACAAGGCTGATTGCTGCTTTCTTCGTTTCGACCTTTAAAAGGTGATTGAGAGATTGATGTGCAAGAGGACATCTGTTCCAATACAATTCCATCCTTTTCATAGCTACTTAGTAGATATGAAAGTACCTCATGCTCCAGCAAGTCTTTTACCTTGTATACCACTATATCCTACCGTTTACAACCAAAGTCCATGATCTGATTCTGATACTGACACGTCGGAGAGAACCCTGCCACAATGGTAGCATGCAGTTCACATAGAAACAACCCCACCACTTCTCACAAATGCGAATCAAACCAAATGTCCATTACCCATCCATTCCAAAGCCATCCTACGCACTTGCATGCTCCATGAAACCTTCCGTCGCGCCCTCACCGCCAATTGCAACGGCAAAAAGAGTAGCCCCTTCTGTCTTACTCAGGTTCTTCCAAGCATGCCACCCCCCTCGTTGAATAACCACATCTCCCTTTTTGAAAATCCTTTTCTCCCCACTATTGGTCGAGTACTCTAATTCTCCCTCCGCTATATGTACATAATCAAGTGTATGCGTGCGATGCATGAATCCCTCGGTCCCATCGGGATTGGGCTCGATGTGCAAAAATGCAGCTGCGCTGCCACCAGCTGAGGGGAAGGTGATTATTTTGTCTTGCTTTGTGATTTCTTGGTGTGCTTTGAGGTCCGTTTCATCGGTAAGTGAGGGCGTAGAGGCCGCCGAGTAGGCGTACTTCAATGTCAAGCCGGGATGTGTGGATTTCGTTACGAATGAGGTGGAATCAACAAAGGTGGTGGTTTTCCCATCAGGAGAATTGGTGGTAATGTAACATTTGTTATCAGAATTTGGGGTGTACGAAGACATGTTGAGTCTATCTTCCTATGAATGTTTGAACTTGAGATATCCAGAACAAAAGTGTGCTTTGATGGGAGGTTATTTTGATGTCGAGGGCTTGTGAGTAAAACAGGTGGGAGACGGTGGTTATATATGTACAACAATCAATGAGCTGATGTGCTATGGTGGACATACCATGTTTTCGTTTTACAGTCGATGAATCTGCGAACCACTCATTATAATGATTGGTGGATTTTAATGCTAATTCCAAAGAGACATTGCCGTTGATACTGTCGAAAGCTGAGAGCTTCGCACTTTCAATACTGATTGGATTGCCGGTAATATGCCCATTTTGCTTGGTGTTCTGGTTGTGGAGATCGTTGACAGGTAGAAGCATATTGTACATATACTTTCGCCAATCAATGAAGCTTTAGAGGGGTTTCGATATCCACAGCCGAAGTCATGGCGAATTAAGGAGATCAACCTTTCGTGATTGTATGACAGCTTCTCTTATAAAAGAGATAGTTTTGCAATCAAACATGCCATTTAACACACGAAAAAAACCGTTAAGACAGCTATGACAGCTTATCCGAGCCACTCAATGTCAATTCATGACTGGTAATGAACGATCTCACTGAAAATTGACCGGTGCGGGGTACACAATCACCACCACTCTTGCACTCTCAGTGACAACCATGAATCCTTCATTCGCCCAAAAGACAATAAAATCCCGAAAGGAACAAAACCCCTCAATACTATTGGCAGAATCGTCTACAACAGTAGCAGTTGTAGGATTGGCAGGATTTTAAATATGCAGCTACTTTGTGCCTCGTTGTCTCTTTGTACACACTCACTAATGTGTGAATTGAAGGGGCGAGAGTGGGCTATGCTCACAGCAATGTGCAAAAGAAGACAAGTCGGCCATAAATCTAGTTGAATGTCAAATCAACGTTCATAACAATCTCCGGGTAAACTCTCAAGGTTGTATCCTAACATGAACGGAGGATGGATGGAGTCGAGAAGGATATGGCGTGTGGTGCTCAATCAGCATTGAACAGTGACACCATCACAAATTATCTGTGCAGACTTTGCAGAACTTGCTCAGGTGCAAAGACTCCCTACATTTCTCTCTCGATCTTAAAATCACCACGATTGATAATGGTTCAGGTGTGGCATTAGGAGGCACGCTATGTAGTTCATAGGCCGATATTTCAGGTATAATAACAAGTTGACGAGAGATTGATAGATTTATTGACCTTGGCAGATGAAAGTATATGGTAATTCAGCTTCATTCTGCCAGTGCAATGTCATATGCTTTGATGGGTCACAGCCCCTACACGCGATGACTGCTTCGATTGATCGGTCATAGCTGAAATATGATATAAGCTCCTAACGCCTCGATAGATGAGCTATGTTCTGACAGAGTGGTTTGTGACACAGCTTCCGGCTGATGGATCCGGCTTCCAAACAATCGAAAAGGCTATAACCTATCTAGTTTTGACAACGAGGATTACACATAAAGTTCATCACATATGTCAACTAGTCTTGCGATCCAGATTGCAACATGGGCCCATCCGGTATCATACCTCAGATCAACATGGCCAACTTCTATTTGCTTTTTTGATTTTTTTGTTTGAGTCTGCTTGCTGGAGACTTATCCACCTATTGGTCTGGTTTCCGTTGAACATTGACTGTACCTTCCAAACAAGTTCATATATTGTTATATTTTGAGTGGGTGCAGGTACTGGTACATTCTGATATGGCATTCGTATCGGCACTACAAGTTTCTTCTGCGCTTTCACTCGGCGTGTAGTTCACTTGTATCAAGAGTCGAGGAAATTTTTAACAGGTTTCGGAAGGTTTGGATATATGCGATTCTTGTTTGAAGAGGATTCATGGAGAGCGACGGATGAAAATTTATGTGCAATCTTTACTTTTGTTATGAGTTCATGGTCTTAGGGTTCCACAGTTACGGACACTGAAAAAATCAAGTCTAGAAGCCTTTTCTCCCTGATATATGGCTCCGAGGAAGATACTGCCAAGAGATTATACCCCCTCGGTGCGCTCTTCGCCTCCTTAAAGGAGGACTATATAGCTCCACCTCCAACTTGGCAATCCCCCATCTATGTCTCCACTCGTTCTCAGATATGCTCAGATTCCAGCTTACAGGGCCCAAAAAATTGGTACAGCTGTCGTTATAGACAAGGTCTAGGTATTGAGGAGGGAAAAGAGGGTAAACTTGATTCACAAATTTCATGTCGTGCACTTTTCATTGAGCAGAGTCATAAGAGCTTTTTGAGGATGGAGAGTGTGCCGAAATGTATGGAGTTATTTGCGAAAGATTTGATCACAGAAGATGTGGATATAACGGAACACTTGGTGCAGTTTGAGGCGAAAGATCACGTTAATGAGCTTTTGGAAGACTTTTTTTTCCAAGGGAGACTGAAGTGAGGAGGTTGCTGGAGGAGATCAAAGTATATTCCGCTGTAAAGTGAGAATTGAAAGCGATTCTGAGAATCATTGAATCAAAAATCGAGATTTGTTTTATTTTTTATGTTTTATTGTTCTGTTGATTGTTTCTATTCTATGCCCATTTCTCCATCTTTTAACAAATGAAATTCATGATAATGCTTGCTATAAATGATTGTTGTGGGTTTCCCTTTCCTATCTCTGCTCTTCCGAGATCCAATATCTGCACTGTCCAAACTCCAAGATAAATTCACCAATCTATGTCCGAATGAAAACCCAACCCTCTCCTCAGATTTATCCTTCTCACTCCCTAGACCTCCATCATACCATCCCGACTTAATCTCTTTCCCTGCCAAACCTTAATTCCCGCAAAGTAAGGACGGGAAGTATCAGCTCCGTCACTGGCGTAGAAGGTTTCGAATGCGGCGATCTCACTGGGATGAATATAGTGAAAGAGCAACATCATGTTGAGCATCAATATTCCGTCGAAAATGATCAAGAACACCTCATGACTTCTAATGAGCCCAGTGGTACCTGTCAAGTTCTCTACCAAGCGGATCAAAGATCGAATGGCAATAAGAGCAGAAGCGATGTACATAGCCACGAGATGCCTCTTGTATGGGATACTATTACGGGTTGACTTTGGTTCCACGGTTGCAGAGATGCGCTCTGTGGGATTCTGTGAGATGTTGTATTGGAATTTTGCAGCTGTGAAGACGAAGATGGCAAGGAAGACTAGTTGTTCACCCAAACCCATCATGACAAGTCTGTTACCGAGTCTGATCCAACTGACCGGCAAATTAGTCATGAGGCGAAAGATGGAACCGACGATGAGGATGATGACGGAGAAACAGTCGAAGAAGAGGAAGATCTTTTGGAATCTGCTTAGGCGAATTGGAGATTGTGATTCACCGCCGACGGCCTTGACGAGATGCTCATAGTACATGTAGACTGCTGCTGCCATGATGGTTGGAGATACGAGAATACAGGTGTATTGAATGCCGAAAGGAATGACTGAGAAAGTTGGTGACTCGAAGTGTGAAATTAAGCGGCATGCATAACCGATTGCTTCGACTTTAATAGATGTCAGTAAAGTAGCTTCACTCTGGGGTATTTAGTGACTTACGTAAACCTCCAACTGCAATGGGAATGAAGAACTTGGTCTTTGACCGCGAAATTTGATATGTGTGTAGAAGTGTTGACTGGACGAAAATTGCCGCGAACATAGCTGCAACTGCCATGCTTGGTACATAGCAGTAGTATGCACATGATTCTAGGGTAGTTGTAGCCACCATGATTGCGGTTATTTGTGTTATTGGAGTATAAATCTGGGGAAGTGGAGAAAGATTTGAAAGTTATAATGAGGAATCAGATATCAGATGGATAGTATAGTATGATAAGATGTGTTGTGAAGATGTATTTTCTCGAGAGAAGACTCCTCATCTATATAACAACACATAAAATCCATCATGATAGCAGTCGCACATTATGTTGGCATTTCGAAAAGACCGTCTTATGTCGAAACACAATAACATTTCCTGGCGTCCCATATCTAGAATCAAAATAGCACATCTTGGCACCGCAAAGAAAAGTTTAAGGATATCTTGAACCAATCAAAGCATCTCGCATAACGCATAGCGAAGTTTAACAGGGGATTTGGAGTAGTGCTTAGCTTAAACAGCCCAAAGTGGGGACTTCCAGAACCCCGAATACGCAAATGCGAAAGTTTAAATTCAATTAGCGTGTACCGCAGCGATCCTCTAGAGATTTTCTCAAGTTTCATAGGGCTTAATGGAATTTGATCGACAGCTGTCAATTTGAAACTCCGATCTATAACCTCCGACTTTCATCTTATCATAGATATATTCCTGTCGATGATCCAGTGGCTTGGTGATATTGATGAAATGAGGGGAAATAAATTTTGCAAACCTGGCAACATGTAGACAGGACGGTAAAAAGGTATAGACAGGTATACGGAACTTTCCAGACTTCTGGTGCAGAGTTTCATCAAGCATTGGTTACAAGGAGATGTGCCTGTGGTACAGAACAAATGAAGAATCCTCAACGCTCCCCGATACATGGTTAGTGGATCTACCCAATAGCCTGCCTCTACATTTGCTTTGTATAATCCAAACCTTTTCGACGAGATTAGAGCCCAGCCCTAGGTCCCCACGAAGATCTAAGCTGAGGGCACCCGGTGAGCTTATCTTTGCTGCGCTTCCTTTTGGTGGGCTTCTATTTCTCCGTGTCATGGCGGCAAGAACTCAAAAAATAAGTATTTGATCCATTGCTTGTTATCAGTCCTTTTGTATATCTATATCCGAGGACTGCAGATGGCTTATTTTGTGGGTCTACTCAATCTCAACGTCTCAAATGTTCGAACTCAAGACGGCCATTTGAAGTTCTTCTTCCTTCTCCCGATCTGGGACAACCCTACAAATTTGCATGCAATTCCTCGGATCAAGAATCGTTCCTTTATGTAGCAGCAGGCGCCCCTATCATATCAGAGATAATTGTGATTTTGTACGAAGCAAATGTTTACGGTTGATCTCGAAACACCCTGTAGATCTTTCGCTCGATATCCGCGATGGAACAGAGGCCTCTACTAGACAGTCTTCATGAAGCGTTGCAATGATCAATGCATCTTCATCGACACCTGGATGGAGAGTTGGTTGTTTCGTCGAAGTTGTGATGGCCGTCAGTTTCGTTAGTCTAGGAAGACAAGACCAATAGGTTGATGATCCATCAAAGCTGCACTATATAATAGCCATGAACCACACACTCAGAAGTTCTGGTTGGGCGATTCAGTATTTCCATTCGTCATGAACGTTCAGGTTTATAAGTATGCCATTCCTATTCTAGCTATAGAATTCATAACTGATATCTTGGAAGCTCTTTAGAAGCATACTCCTCATGTGAAGTAGATCATCGTTGCTCCGTCTTTTGTCTCCATTTCGAATCTCTACAAGGGGTAGAGATCTGGTCATATACAACGAAATGGATTGAATCTCAGCTACCGATGATGTTTCAGCAAACGCTCAAACGCCAATCGAAGTGTGCATCGAAAGCTTTTTCTGAGAAGATAGCATGGGATGAGATTTGCGGAAGAAAACAAGCCCAGCTTCAGCTTTTCTACCATCTAGCCCCCTTATTTTTAACGGAATCATTGTGCAGATTGTCACATCGCTTGACAATCGTAAGATCTTTGCGGCGGATATTCATCGCTCCTTCAATGGGTTGGAGAACACTGTCCAAGATACCACTTTCTTTGACTGCACTAATGTCCTTCACGATCGAGCTTGTCTAGATCACATTCCACGTGGCGTATGCTTCGAGATGGTAGGATTCAATGCTATTGTCTTATATTCAGTCCATGATGCACTAACTATCTTCTTACTAGCTACTCCCCTTGAGCTAGACATTTACTTCTATTTGCAAATCTTGCAACACTCGCAACGGCAGATTTCCGCTACGGTTGCTAAGAATTCATGAGAACGAACTTGATAGGTTGATCTGACCATCCTATGGGCCAAGCTTCATAAGAGGAAATTTTACCTCATTTCTACTCTCCTTCGCCAACATCTGATCGACCTGCCAGGGTGTCTGTGGCTTCCCTTCTTCGAACACTCCTCCAACTGGCCTATAGTTAATATAAAAATGAAATGATCCCAACTCATGCAGCAGCCTATTCCATTCTTCACTTGCGTTTTTCTTTTCCAAGCTGATTGACAATTTCATGAGAGTTCTGAATCCGTGTTTTTGATAGAGACTGCGACCGTTGTCTGATGCCTGAAATTTGCAGAGGACTTAGTATTTTCTAGAGAGCTTTCTAAGATATAACGGAAAGCAAGAAAGAGCAGTCAAATTTGTATCTCGCTTACCTCGATAAATCCTTCCAATCCTAACTTATCTGCCATGTTGGTGCCCCAGTCCATCAGAAGTGTGCCGATACCTTTTCCTCTATACTTTGGATGTACTGAAGTTTGATTCAGAGCTACACAAGAATGGCTGGGTTACAACAGTTCCAAGAGAACGATGCAGATTACAGAGCAAAGTTGGGGAAATATTGGCTTACCTATATGAGGTCTATTCATCCATTGTTGCCGAGGTGTATAACACTGTCTCACAAATTCGGTTGCGAAATTCCTACCTTCTCCTTCCGGCCACCAAGTTGCAACTATCTTGGGGAGCTCGTTGGGCCACGGCGTCTCTGTGAATATGAGCCACTAAATTTATATACCATCAGCATAATAAAGGTATCAATGGATAGGGGAAGAAACTACCTGACAAGCACCAATAACCGCACCATTACTCTGGTCGACTACATAAATCCAATGGCTAATACCCTCCTTGTACGACAAATGGGTCTTCCATGCTCTCTCCTTGTCGGCCAAGACAGCCGCCTCGTGATCTTGAGCTGTAGGACCATGTACTGGATGGAAAAGTTGGAAAGATGATATGTAGGGTTCGCGCCAGGCAACCCAAGCTAAATCGACAATTGCGTCTGATTCGGCGCGAGTTGTAACTTCGTGAAGTATGTATGTTGGGGACATCTTGTATACAAATGGGATTCTAAAAGAGGGTTCTGTTTTTAAAAAAAACCAGTAATAATGAGGAAAGTTCTTGCTCTGTCCTTGGGAAACGCGATTTTTGGGGGTACATATAAAGTAACATAACTTTTGTCTTATGGGGCACCAACAAGATAATAGATCACTTTGATCAATCAAAATCAGCAACCGGATCAATATTCAAACAGTGTTATCTGGTTGGGCCTCTTCTGAGGTTAGTCTTGAAGCGGGGAAGACTAATTCCGGCTTATGATTATGCATGCATGTTGGTGGCCCGGTTCGTAGCCTAGTACGCAGCTAGGTACGTAGTCCATATCGCAATATGGCCACTAACTCTCGGCATTGTTCTGCTAAATTTATAGGCTAATCATCATCCAGAGAGTCGTGTCCTGCATTTTGGCAAAGGCCCCATTAGACAATGCTCCAGAAAGCTTAGTTGAGCCCTACTCGGGAAGACTTAGCTCTCTTATTAAGAACAACTCGCTCGAAATATTCAATCAGGAATGCTGAGGAATACTTCTAAACACATCATGCTATTGCTCTTCGACGAAAATTTTCCCAGGAGTGTAGTCGCGCATCAAAACAGCATTCTTCTGGGTACCGAGAAGATTTCATTCAGACAATGGTTATGGCAGGTGCGATGCCAAGATCCTCTACCGAGAAAGGAAAGAGGGGCACCGCTATAAGGCTACGGTCGCAGATCTAAAATTCACGACACAACGAACCTTCCACGGGCCCGGGACCACAACTTTAACAATAACGTCGCATTAAGCGGCGTTAATCCATATCAGACGTATTAAATCGAAGCACATTTGAAGGGCATCAAAGCAGTGGGGTTGTCCTAATTCCAGAAAAGATGGTAACCCCAACCCTTAAGCAGATCGCTGCTGACGGTTTGACTTGGCCATCCAATCCAGATCGATTTTCTATCTGGCTCGGCAAAACGGCAAGAAACATTTCTTCATATTGCTATGTTTCCTTGTGTCAAGAATAAACTAACGCCGAATCCTTCTTCACTTCGTTCTCCACTGCGCCAGCACAAGGGCGAAAGCTCTTTACAGAGAGAAGTCAGACGCAGACCTACGGACTTACCGAGTATCTGATTTTGTTGATTGAAACAACGAGTAAACATTCAAATCCCATGTTCTCTTGAGCCGTGGCTTTTCCTTGTCGTGATCCTTTTCGTTGCAGTTCCATTGATGAGATTGTTGCCGCATTCACCGCCGTCCCCCGCCAAAAGGGTAAACCTTAGATCGGACGGTATAGATTGTAAAACACAAGATGAACTCCAAAAGGGCATTTCATCTAGCATTTTGTTTCAAGACGATCGAATCAACTGAAGTAATTCCATTTTCGCCGCATTATTATGGAACGTATCGCGTTTCAGATCCAGCCGCACTCGACAAAACATTAAATGGCTACCCACACATCCCGGTATCATAGCTTATCCTTGCCGATCTTGATATCATACAAGCAGATAATCATGCAGGGAGAGTTCCTCAAGAGGGCGCATTGTTTCGAAACTACACAGCTATTAGCCCTCTCGCTTTGCCCTACGAATTGCATGGATCTGAGTCCAAAGTACATACATAGACGATGGCGATCAATCACAGGTTTAGGCTCAGAATTGATGCGGGCCTTCAAACATACCATTGTCAACTTTATATAGGGCCAGAATAATATCTATATATGGCTATCCCTCACTACGGAACACACGACTCAGATATTGGCCACGCTAGCCGCTATGAATATATTACTGTTGACGGATAACCAGGAGAATACTTTGAAAAGTTGGGCTTCAAATAACCTGGGCAGGCCTCGAGATGGCTTCATGGCTTTTTTAATGAGCGAGACAGGTCTACAGCAAGAACAAATAGATCGTTGGTGGACGAGTCAAGAGAACACTCGTAAGTAAAACATCCTTCTATCTGGTGCGGAAAAAGTTTCTCACAGTTGACATTAGGCCCCAATACTATACTTACGACTGAAGAAGAAGTTGGGTTGCCTCCTGAGATTGACGCGTATGGTTCTGAAAGCCGCAATTCCACACTTGCACACCTCGATTTTTCAGACTCGACACCCATTCCACTGGACAACGACATGCAATACTTCGATGCAGTTTTTTCCGGTCTTGCTGATTGGTCTCCCCTCGAACAATCATGTTATGATTTGCATGGAGCCCCCTCCACTGATTTGACGAATTTTCACCCCAACAAAAATTGGTGCGACCAGTCGACGGAGAATAGTCTCCTTCACTCAGATACTATGATATCCTCTGACAGCGATTCAATATCATCGATATCATCAAGTTATGGGAGTAAGCGCACTTCAAACAGATCATCCGGGCGTACTTGGGGCACTACATCAACGCTTTTCTCCGTGGACGAAGCCCTGGAATCAGGCCCAACTAACGCACCCCAGAGTTTCCAGCATCATCAGATTATACAGCCAACAAAATCTCCTTCTGTTTCGAATTTACAACATAGATTAGCTGATGATCTCGATACAAGCGAGTTCATTCCTCGACACCGCAGCTTGGAATCTATCCCCCGTTCAACCGCAAGATTGAGACGCAAATCAAATACAAACCTCAATTCTAAGAAATTACCGGATATACCTCAAAAGTTTTTAAGATATAGCTGTACTAAATGCGGTCAGCTTTTCGAACGTAAAGGTGCTAAGGGCGATTGGAAAAGGCACGAACAGACAAAGTGCGAGCAACAGAAACTGTGGTACTGTATGTCTCAAGAACCCACTTTTCAGGTACTTAATATTTGGTATTGCATGTTATGCAGTTATTCTGATGGAAATCGCAACGGGATGGCTGGCCATATCATTAATAAACACCGATTTCAAAATTGCTGGAGTAAACCTTTGTCCGAAAGGAGTCATCCCAGGAAGGACAAGTTAAGGGATCATTTGAAGAAATATCATGCTTTATCGGAAGGATCCACTGGATGGGAAGCGTGGCATCAAGATTTGCCCGAAAAGAAGGCTTGGGGCTGCGGCTTCTGTGGGGGTTGCTTTTTCACTTGGGATAGTAAGTCACATGTTTATCTCCATATATGATAGTACTTTTCTTTTACTTCTTTTTTATTTATTTGTGTGAAGTTGACCTGATTGATGATATGGATTTCAAATACTTTGGACTCATGAAAACCGATTGTTACTAACCTCAGACAGCAAGACTTGACCATATTGCAGAGCACTACGAAAAGCAAGGTCTTGATGTATCACAATGGTCATTGACGAATGTAATCAAAGGCTTGCTCAAACAACCTAGAGAATGGGATGTATTGACTGCTTGGAACACAATCGCTGGTCACAATGAAAGATCCTGTACGTGGTCAGATAATGACGCTCTGATGTTGCAGCGCAAATTAGAGTATCGAGAGGGCATGCCACAGAGTCTGGCCGAAGAGGCGAGAAGATTAGCTAAAAGATCTCCTCATAATTCCGTACCGCAGACTTGGCCCCTCTGTGAATCTCGTGCAGTGAGACTAACACGAGATATGCTGACTGAGCCTGCAAGAAAAAATCCTTTGAACAGGCATAGCGGCGTCCTTCATGGGGAACCCTCTTGGGCACATGTTAAGCACGTAGAATTCGGGATGGAAGGTGATAATTATGGTGGATATATCTAATGGTCGAGCAATCCAGATGCATCTGAATGGTAGAGACGTACGCAGAAGCAATGGTATGGAGGAGCTGGCTCACATCCTAGAGTTTTTTATTCGTCAGTCGATGTCCGTACGAGGACTCTAGCGTCTTTCAGGAATTCACACCTGAGAATGAGCGTGGCCTGGTGCTGAACGCTATAAATGAATTCATCATCTGCTTAGATATTCAAGTAACCTAGACGGTGAAAGAATGGAGCCAACGGGGAGAGATTCCGGGCTGGAAAAGACAATAATATCGATGTGGTAATTAAAAGTCTACCGAAATCAGGTTTCCAGCGGGGCTGGTTGTGGTTAATATAAATTTACAAGTTCATACATCAAAGTAGACTTCAGGAAAGTTTTTAATCATAACAATAATATACTTTCTTTCATCGCTCCATCCAAGAAGCAGAAATCGAATTGTGTCAGTGAGGTCTTCCAATGATGACTTTGATCAGTCAGAAAAAATGATAGAAGTAATGTGAGGTTGGAGAAAATTGGAGAAATTCAGTATCAACAACTCTGTCGCATACAAGGCTTATTGTGAAAAGTTTACAGCACACTCTCGATGATATGTTTCACCAGCAATGTCTCCCGATTTTCGATGGACATGTAAATAGAGCTTTAATTTTATTCTTAACAGGATTGAGGCATCTCTGATATTGGTTCCAATCAAGTTCGTCTCCAGACTTTGAACAAAATACCAGAATATCTCCACAATACGAGAAATAGAGGATTGAGATCACTGCTTTCCATTATATACCTCTAGGTCCAGCCGTCAAAAGTCGGATGCTCCTGGGGTAAAATTCGCCTAGAGAATTAATACTTGCGAAACTGGGTATGGTGTAACGAGCGGACGAAGACACTCGCTTCCAATCCATTTCTAATGACCTTCACTTCCACTGAGTACCGATTAACTCAAACTTCGGTACTTGAGTATACAACTAACACTACTGCGATCCTACTGGACGTTTTTACATGGAGAAGAAAAGGAAATCAAATGCTGCACAGTATACTTGTCCGTTCAAAACATGGGCCTATCGAGTTTGGAGAATTTGCAAGAAGGATGGTCTGTTTATCAAGATGCTGGCATCTGATTCAGTGAACTCATGGTTGAGACGGAAGTTCTGAGGAATCAATGGATAGTATCCGAGTCCATGATGGAAATATAATGACCTGTATTTCGTGTGTGAAAATCAAATTCTTTCTGTCATTCTAAACATTGGTGATGCTGATTGTCTCTGTTCCTGTACATACCGCATTTGAAGCCTGTGAATGATTGAGCAATGCGGCTAGCTCTGGACATTATACAAGGGCAGATGCGGTGGATGTCCAAAGTTATGGAATAGATAACTGATGTCAGGTGCGAAAATTCAAAAAGCATGCGATGAACATAATTGAATATTTTGAATAATTGAATCCCAGAATTCGAAACTTCATGGTACTGCAATTGGACTGTTGTAATCCTCGCATGTGAAAGAAATGAAAATTGAAAATAGGAAATTTTGAGAAAGATCCATCCTGTCTCCGGGGTGTTTGATGAAAAGGAGAATTTTATGGATTTGGAAATATGTGAAGCATCAACAGGAGGATGCTTTGCACTTCCTAGCTGCTTCTTGAACTTCAAGGCCTAATTTTGTTTGATACGTAACTTAAATATAGTGTCTCTGATGTTTCAATCTATTTTTCACGGGCTAGAGGCTGAAGTTTTCACAGGTAACCAGATCTTCACTTGTCACGACCTAGGGAAATCAGATTGGCTGTAAAGTATTTACATTTTGAGACATCCAACGCAGTACCACTTACTCGCCCCAGTATTGAAAATTAGTCATTCTAAAGAAGACTGAAATTCAAGCTCCGATTACGAGTAGATTAATTCTTTCTTGAAGAGTAATAAAAGGAAAGCAGAACAAATAGTCGCAATAATGAAAAGTCAACTTTTCTGAATGATCGAGATCTTGCTAATTGAATTTCCTGCAATTTCAACGATCGAAGTTCATGGTCGACTTGCATATCTCCTTTCCGCCAATGAGACATTTGAAGGTGAGATTATCGCCCTTATTGCCAAATATGATCTGCTGTTGAAAGAAGATCTTCTGAACTCGGCGGCCGAGTTGAGCATTAAATTGCATCTGAAGATTTTCACCGAAATTGAAGCTACTATCCAGAGTTGACTGAATCTCTCCAACTTTCTCGACTCCTATGCCGCGTTAGCCTATAGTCTTGGTTTTAGCTTGATGATCAACAAACCAGGGTCAGAGAAATATTCGGGAGGCTCTGCTGAAACACAAGAGTAAAGCGTACTTCCGAGTATTTTATTTGTGTGAGGTGTATATTCTATCCCACAATCAATAATTCTAGAGGTATCCTTGGTTATTTTGTCCCCCTGCCACATTTACTAATTAGTATGAAAAAGACCTCTATGGTGTCACAATGAAATTATAATGATCATCAGATTTTGCCTGACAGCTGCCTAGTTGCGGGTTTCAAAAATATATCGGGCTTGTTGGGTGACTTGCCTTGAGAATCAACCATTCCATTCGTCCACTACATCTTTTCAAATTTCCCCATAGGTCAATGTAAGAATTCTCCTCTGGATCTATACCTTCTCGGAAAGGCTTGCCCAAACAAATACCATAATGACGACGGATTTGCTTAACCCGGGGCGCGATTCCTTCTAACCCACGCAAGGCAGCGCCACGCACAACAGCTGATTGTCTTTAGAGATAATTAGTATAGCAACAACCCAGCAGTTCATGTTAATTGTAGCTTACGGATGCAAAGGGCGCATCAAAGTTATGTTGCCATTTTGTCTGCACCACTTTTTCAACTGTTTGTTGAGGTGAGGCGATTCCCCAAAGCCTCCGACCAGGATAATACGCTAAAGAATCATACGTTTTAGTGAAAGGCCATTCATTCAGTTCACAACTGGAAGTTGAACATACGTTAATTCTGGCATTCTTGGCTGTCTTTGCTGCCTTCACTTGCTTTCCCACCAGGCTTGTAATTTCTGCAATAACGGGATCAAACAAATCCTCCATATCGTCGCTGTAAGTCTGTTAGTAAGATAAAAGCCTCAAGAACAGACACAATATTCTCACTAGCTGAGCAAGACAAGTCGATCTTCCGTGTCATAATGATCAGAATCATGAACATCGAGATTTAGTGGACCCAGCTCTCCTACTTCTCTCTCATCGTTACGTCCAAAGTCCCGCTTCAATGTTTCGAAGGCCGCCATAAATCTACTACCTGGTCCTGTTTGACCAAATGGCAGATCATCAAATGCTGACCCAAAGTGTTTGGAGAGGAGAAGGTGCAAATTTCGATCGATGTTTGTTGAACCACATTTTCCACCTGTGCAAAACATTAAAATCCAGTTACAAAAGACTAGTCTTGTCGAGTTAGAAAAAGTCGACTTACCGATGCCAACACAGAGTTCGTCGAAGATAAGGTATGGCTGCACCTGAATGATTGTGTACGTAGTAATGTCGACGGTTCCTCCACCACAGTCACATATAAGTATATTCTCATAGCGCTGAGTTCGTTAGCACCTACCACCACGGGTCGCGAACTTAGACTTACGGAAATTGGATTGAATGAATCTGATTTGGCGTATTCTTTCAAAGTTGCGATTGCTGCAGCTTCAGGCTCGGCAATGGTGAAGATTTCGTCTCCTGGTCTCTTCCCAAAACCAGCGTTTTTTGCAGCTTTCAAGGTAGCATCTTTAGCCTCTTCTGACCATACAGCAGGCAGTGTCACCCAACATTCCATAGGAGTGTTGTCAAAAGTTAGATCAGTCATTTGTTCCCGCAATATACTTGATACGTGATTATATACTTCGTGCAAATAATCTTCACAAACGCCTGCTGCATCCCGAAATGGAGGTAATTGCAACATACCACTGCCTGTCATACTGGTAAGGGACGGGTCGTCATGCTCCATCGCGGCAGCATTTTTGTCAAGTAAAAGCTTTGTCCATGAGTAAGACTTCATCTTCGAGGTAACTTCAAATCCCCACTTGTTGTTCTTGATCTTTGGATTCTCCTGGCTATACGCAATTCTTGTTGGAGTCTTCCAGGACACATGAGGATCTCCAGGCCATGGAGACATGATGGTAATATCCTCTAGGCCGGCATTATCTGTGGTTACATAACTGACGCCTGTAGAGATGTCAGAAGGGAACAGCTTGACGTTTGAGTTTCATACCTGAATAAGTTGTACCATAATCAATTCCAATGACGATTTTATGGCCACTTGCTTCTGAAGTAAGAGAACTCATATTCTTTTTGGGGGGTTTGCGATTGCTCATGGTGATTGTAATTACTGTGGTGATAGACCGAATTGAAAAAACTTCTGGCGAGATGCTGGTGTTGCCAACAGGTTGTCGTATCTTTGAAATTGAGAGAAACTGAAGTAGAGAGGAAAAATCACAGGCAGGTCGCTTTCGTCTACTAGCGTGGAGTAATAGGGCACGTGCCAAGCTATTTCAGACGCCAGAATGTCACGAGCCAGTGATATGTAGTGGAGTTACCCGTCGTTGATTGGAGCGTTTTAATCAATATTCACTCTAGTTACATCTCTGCTCGATTTCATCTTCCCCTTTGCTTCCTCACTTTCTACACTCTTACCATAGTCTATCCAAAGCTTTCAAGCTAAGACTAATAAGCATGGTTTCTGAAGACCCAGAAAAGACAGCCCTGTGGTGGCAGATTCCGTGGTTGACGAATCAATTGATTCGTTAACCACTATAAAATCTGATGCATTCATTCATGTATTAATAAGATCGTTCTTAAGGTATTAATGTGAATAATCTTTCTTTCATATTGGACGAGAGAATTGTATTCTAAAGGGACTTAGTGAAAATTTTGAATTTGAATTTGAGAAGTTAAAGTTTTAGCCTTAAGCGATTCTTTAAAAACGAATAATCTATATATATTCAAATCAGATTGTTCTTCTATTTATTCAGTACACTTTGTATTGATAGTATAGTGGTAAAGCTTCTGATTGAAGAATACTTTGAAAGTGAAGTGAACGGACCCCCCCTTTAAGCTTTCGGCTAAAGCCCTTTAGGTTCTACGCTCGCTCCCATCCCCTCCTTCTTAGCTCTAATTCACCTCTCTGACCTCCTCCTAGTTTGTACGTTCACTCCCTCTCGTCCACCTTCCTCCAACTCTAATATTCGAAGATCTGATGATCTTTAAGGCCTTTCTAAAGGTTCTTATTTTCTTCTTTTCTATTAAAATTCAATAATAAACGGGTCGCAAAAAGTGCCGATTCCATTCGTGACTGACGAAATGCTCTATTCGTCAATGACGAGTATATTATTAATATCGTAAAGTACACACTAAATTCTTTTATGGGAATTTATATTGAATTTCTTTTCGTCGCGATTGACGTTTCTGCCACCACAGGGCAGGCAAGCTCCCCTCCCGTGGCAAAACTCGAAAAACAATGCAGCAAGAACCATCCCTTTCGAGGCTATCATCAAATCCAACAGGTAAAAGAGAATTAGAAGTTGATTCACCTTCAATGGCGCAAGAGGGCCCAACAAAGAGTAGACAATTTTCTCGAAGTTCCGAAACCGAAGAATCTGAGCGCGAAGAAGATTTGATATTAATCCCAGAGATTGAGAACAAGACAAAGAGAACCGAGGAATACATAGAAAAAGGTAGATATTCTCATACATATTGAGACTCTCACTAATACCACCCTTTTTCTATAGAAAATCCACCTTCTATGATTACAAAGGTTTTTCGCAAGGTTTTACCAGCTTTCACCACTGAACGATCTCTGGCGACATCTGAAGAGAGACGCCGACATGAACGACATAAGATCCATAGCTATGAAGACAACTCTTCTAAGCCGTGTCAATCGGCGAAGCGTACAGTGGAAAATGAAACGAGCATGGAAGTACAGGGCCAACTCGCTTTATTGGAGGAAGACTGTAATCATCTGCTTCAAGAAAACGACAAAAAACACGAGGCCGAGACAAGAGAGCTCGAAAACTATGTGAAAATCCTTCAACTTCAAGTCAAAGACAGGGAGCAATTAGCACGCACATTGCAAGCAAGAAACGGACAACTGGAGTTCGAAAAGCAGGACATAGAAGAACAGCACAGAACCTTCATTCGAAAACAACAGGAAACAACATTCCGACAAATGAAAAGCTCACGCTGGATGCCTGCCGAGGATAGTAAAGTCAAAGGAGATCTTGATAGACTTAAGAGAGACATGAGAAATTGGGCGAAAAAAGCGTCGGTCAATGATATGGATACTCTCCTCGGATCGCTTGGACAGCGCGAAAGTGCAGCTCTGAAGGAGGCCTTGACACATGTGGTTGTGTTAAAAAATGATCAACTCCCTCAGGGCTTGTCTGCGAAAAAGTCCCCAAGTTTACTTCTAACTGCTCTACTCACCCATCATGTATACAAAACCTTGTTTAAGAGTCCCTTTTTCTTCATCGGCGGCAACATCGTGGACGGAAGATTTGTACTGTCAGAGTACCGGATGGGTCTAGAATTTATCTACCGCAAAGGCCGATATTGTAAGTCCAATGAACAACTTTCGATAGGAAATGAAGCTGACCTCTATCTAGCAAATGAAGGCGATGCTCATATCTGGCGATCAGATTTTTTGAGGCTCCAATTACCACCAATGACTCCCGAAACTTCGGAACATGGACAAGATCTACATCGCATGACTGAAACTCAGATAGCTGAGGTCGCGAATCGACAAGCTTCAGATTTCCTAGAAGGGGCAGCTCAATATCTTATCGGCAATGAAGGCCGAGAAATAATTGCAGACAAGCTTAGAGTTATTTACAGAGAAGCAGCCAGTGTTTCGTACATGCTATGGACAAGAAGAACAACTTTGAAAATCTTGACTTTGAAGGACATTAATCCAGAGTTCTATCCAGAAGCCAAACATCTGGTTCCACATTCTTCGGTAGACTATGAAAACTACGAAGATCAACTGAGAGGAAGGCCAATTAGTATCATTGTGCATCCACTCCTACTAGTTCATGGCACAGATGATGCGAAGGACTATGATCACAGACGTGTGTGGGCACCAGCGGAAGTATGGCTTGACAGCAGTGTCTCGTCCGGCAATTAGCTCGATTACGGGTTCCATCGCACTCGGCGACACATAACCGTAGTTAGTTCTTGGTGTGGATGGTGGGTGGAATAATGGTGGAGGTCGTGGGAGCCAAAGTTAAACAGTCGAAAGACGTCCACATCTTAGCTAATTTTCAGAAAGCGTTGATACAAAAATTGCGATGGTTTATGGTTGCTGATGAAATCAGCTCTGTGGCTTTGTGGTGGATGATAGGCAGCATATTCATGAAGGCTGCGAGAAAACAAGCAAAACGGTACTAGACATCGAGATTCTAGCGGATATTCCAGAGAATACTCCCAAAAGCGCTGATATTACAATTGCGATAGTCTATAGCTGCAGCAAAATGCATGAATTTCATTACATCCTGTTCGTTGAATGTTGCGTGTGAGATCCCGTGCAGAATGAATGAGGAGTGAGGTCTGAGAAAACAGATTTTAACCTTGCAGCGTTGAGACAAATCCGATCCGAAGTTTAGCCGACTGAGAACCGATCTTGTGTGGAAGGGGGTGGGATTGCTCGGATGTACTTCATGCTCTGCAGTATGTTTACATCGAGGGATTTCCTGCTACAAATACAAACGTGGCTACAGATTTTCATGTCTTCCTTCTCTTTTCCGGCTAAATCATAGCTGGGTTACATAATGAACTCCACCATCTCTAGGTACAATGCTGAGCTTACCCGGCAGGAGCAACCCCTGTATTACTATTTGCTGAGTGAGACCAGCTGGCTCTAGCAATAGTGAAGACAAAGTGTTTCCTTGGATATAAATATGATATAAATATCAACTCATGCTGTACACATCAAGGACAAACTTCAATTATATAACGTGAATTTTATCCCATCAACACCCTTTCTGCTGCAACTAAATAACCGGACCCAATCTGTCTGTCTATTAATATCACACGGAAAAGTATCATGGCTTTCTATCTTCCACAAGACCAAGGTGTATTACCATACTTTCTACTCTTCGTGAGTTTTCTTTTCCGTTCTATTACCCTCACCTCCACAATCCAAGAATTTCCAAAAGCAGGAGCAATAACTCTTCCACCCAATCCATTACCCCTCCCCTAAACTAACACCCACAGAACGCCATCATCAGTTTCTACAACTCCGCCCAATGTTTTTCCTCCCTCCCCGCCACCCGAAAACTCTTTTTTGGTCCACACTCCACCATCCCCTTGTCCACTTCTACTTCTACTTCCACTTCCCCTAAAACCGCCTCTCCATCTTCTCATGAAGCAACCGCCCTCTTTGCCCGCACCTTCGGCTGCTACACTCTTGTGAGCGGTATGCTCCGTTTGATAACAGCATATAATCTTTCCTCTCCTGAACTCTATTTCCTCACTTTATGGGCTTATGTGGTGATAGCAGGCTTCTGGGGAATGGAATGGTTGTATTTCGGGACTGTAGCTTTTGGACCTGCGTTATGCGCGAGTATTGTTATAGACGGAGGAGCGGTGATTATAATGTTGTGGGGATGGGGTAAATATTGAGGTTTGTAGTTTCGGGAGTCGGGAATGTGATGTGAAGGGGAGAAAGCTTGGTTCTGCGACTTATGATTGTATGCGTTAATGTTTCAAGAAACGAGAAGATCTACCGGTACGAAAGTTATATCATGTGCTTTTAATCAGATGAGTCTACAAGTCTATATTTGGTACGCCTATGACATCTCAATCCCCAAGACTAATCGTACATGAAATATGCTTTTGATCGCCTAATATTTAGAGCACTAATATACACTGCATTGCATTTCAGTCCCCCTAAGAAATTGTACAGATGATCTTCCCTTTACTGGTGTTTTTCTCCATCTCCTTGTGGGCGTCAACCACCTGCTCCCAAGGGAAAACCTTGTCCACAAAAATCTTGAATGTGCCATCCTCAAATTTTGGAAGGTATTCTTCCAACTTATCTCTCAATTTGCCCTGGTAATCCACATCTCTACTCCTCAACGTGCTTCCTTCGAATCTAATTCTCTTGAATATGAACGCACCCATATCAACACCACTTGGTAATTTTGTACCACTCATTACTCCCAAAAGCACAACTCTCGCATCTTTTGCTGCTACGTCCAGATCTCCCTGGAAATAGTTTGCTCCTACGAAATCAACAATAATATCAACACCCTTGCCATCTGTAGCAGCGGTAATTTCCTTAGCCCAATCTTGTGTTTTGTAGTTGAAGCCTGCTGTGGCTCCTAATGTGTTAACGCAAAAATCGATCTTTTCTTGTGAGCCCGCTGTCACATATATAGCTGATGCGCCGGAGTTCTTGGCGAGTTGAATACCGGCAATGGAGACGGAAGATGCGCCTGCGTGCCAGAGAATGGATTTTCCTTGGGAGAATTCGCCAACGAGATACATAGCTTGAGTTGCTGTTATCCATGTCTATTTCGATTTTGTTAACTCATTTCATAGTGGCATCAGAAGAAGTAAAAGTATGACGGGCGATATCATACCTCAGGAATACCAGCTGCCTCTTCCCAGCTCAAATGATCCGGTTTCTTCAAAAGCATATGCGTGCTGACAGCAAGGTACTCCGCATATGCACCTCCATACGCCAAACCAAAAACCTCATCTCCAACACTAAATCCCTCTTTGATATCTGTGCCTAAACTTTCAATCGTACCAGAAAATTCCACACCAAGAGTTTTGGGAGCTTGTGGTGGAACAGGATAGAGGCCTTCGCGTTGAAGAAGATCCATACGGTTAAGACCGAAAGCTTTGACTTTGACGATAGCTTCGCCCGATTGAGCGGTAGGCTTGGGAGTCGAATCATTTATAAAAAGGGCATCGGCATGGCCTTTGCCATCTTTGATATCTGGGGGGTTTTGTTAGCTGATATTGCTCTCATTGGTGCGCAATTGCGTGCAGCTGTTGGGAACGCCAAGAACAAGAGCTTCAGTTTCCAGCGCATTGAATTAACGATTACATACCGACTGCTCGCATAGTTTCAGGCATTGTGCTATCTATTTTATTGCAAGAAATAACTGGGGATATATTCTGAAATGAGAACAAAATTGTCTTGGAGGTAGATCAATGCCAAGGGGCATTTTGATGTTTATATTGTGATGTGGTGGGGCCGCCCAATGACGATAGCGGGGTAGCTAAAATTCCTGCTTACAAAACATGTTAAAATAGTGACGAAAGGTACCCGAAATTCAGTATTTGTACCTAGGTAATTATTAGTGCACAGCCTTTCGACCATTTAAGTCCGATTTGAGTTCGCGTATCCCCTTTCTTTCTTGGGTAGACATAGACTCTGGCAGTACAAGCTCTCTGCTTTCTGCGTCAACCACAAGGATCATGTCTATGGCTCGTTAATATCTAAAATCCAACAGTAGAAGACGGCGCATCTGTGCATCCCTTGGTTGATTCGAGAATATATCATCGCATAGTAATCTTAATTTGTATATCTCGAGGTCAAGCATCTTCAAAACATCAAGTAAAGTGCAATTCCTGTGCTAAATTCCAGTACACCCAAACCATTTTACCATTCCCTCCAAAGCAACCTGAAATGGACCAGCCGTTGGGTCGAGATGACTGTTCTTCCTCGACTAATTTGTGTCTCATGATGTATCGAGACATCTGAATGGAGGGAGTACCTCCTAATTTGCTTGCTTGTCTACATTGAGTTTGACACGTATAAATCTTGCAAGTAATGGTATCCAAGCAAAAGGATCAGCATTTAAGAAGGATGGTTAGTAGTAAGAGAATACGAAATTGGATGGAGAGCATGGGAGCGTAATATGAAATGGCCAAGATGTAAAATCAACTTATCATGAGATTCTCGATAGTTGCAGCGCTACCATCGTCTTGCTTGGGTTGGGGTGAATACATTTACATTAGGTTCACGTAGATTAAGGGTCGCTATGAGGTATGGTTGGAATTATATTTGGGTTTAGAAGAATGTTTGTTTTATTATGAAATGACTGACTTGCCTTTACTCAGACTCGCCTCTCCCACTAGAGAGATAGAATTTGTAGAAAAAGCGCCCTGAAAGATTCAATCGTTCGGTAAACGAGTACCAAACTGTAACATGGCCCACTTGAACACCGTCGTTACATTGTCGGCGCTTGTGAGACAAAACTTCCTCACGAGCGGTGCAACTCTCAAACTTACGTTTTCGGTTTCGTTGAAAAGTGTCTTCGATGTTCATACGCTTGAGACGAGCTGCAAGCTCGTTGACCTCCTGGGAACGTAGGTCTTGCATTGTTGCTTCTATATAGTTTGACATATTGATTCAGGCGTTATTGTCGTAAAGGTTTGAATGCTGTGATTTGAATGGGAAAGAAAAGCAGATATCAAGAAGGACGAATGGAGTTTTATACTAGAAATTTGTACCATGTTTACAGCGAAGTCGATGATGAAAACAATGCATTGATTCTCAGTGCTAGTGGATTCTTTGTAATGTGTCAAAGGAACCTTCAGACGTCTGGGATTGTTCTCCATCTTCTTTGTTGCATCTATCTTTGTTAAGGGTAGGCTACAACACTGAGTTTCTCTGTCTTCAGCAGCCGTCATTTGTTCAAGGAAACCAACGAAATAATATCCCCACTATGTCGAATTAAACGTTCTAACTTAGGCCAAGGGAGGGTATCCAAACGTGCGGATGCTAATCACATCACCATTAAACCTACAATAACCTCAATTGACCACCTCCCGGTTGCTCAGTCTTTCTTTGCAAATGAAGGCAAAAACTCCATAACTGTAGCCACGGCCCACTTGAGAGTCGTGGTCATATCGATGTCTAAACCTCCATCCTGACATTTCAGACCTAATTCACTAACCACATCCTTTTTCAATTTGCCCTCAACATCATCACCTTCGAACATCCATTTGTGATCCTCAACATAATTTGGCCATACAATCTTATCAACGTATCCTGGTGGATCTTCCCAGAATCCCTCGAGAGTTACATAGCCGCTACGAGCTTCCCTTCGACCTTTTGCCTTCTCATAACTAACACGTAGGAAAAGTTTTAGGTCGATCTGGGACTGAAGTGCGGCCAAGGTTTTGGAATAGAGAAGAAACCCATCAAAAATGCAAAGACGGATGGGAGAATCTGTGTCTAATAAGATTCCATGTCCTGGCTGTCCAGGCTGAGTCCATGTCTTAACTTCAGATTTTAATGCTTCGATATCTTCATCTGAAACGGGGCATTCTCCAATAGAATTTTTGTCTTCTTTGGAGTCGAGATTGGGCTATGAAGAGTGAGGACTCGTTCTGCAAGATTCGCAACTATCAAAACACAGATATAAGATAATGACTGACAGGAAATGTGCCTTCTTTGCGTATATGCTCAAGAGACTTGACCATTTCTGGTATATCCAAAGCTTCCGCGCAGTCCCAATCTACTAGATCATGCTTCTTAGGGAGTCTGGTTATTATTAGTAGGGGGCACATTGAAAAGTACTTCGCAAATCAGACACTAGGTCGTAAAACAAGATATATATTAAAAGCAAACAGGCAAAAATCCAAACTCACTCTTCTTCGGGTCTATAGAAGTCGTCTTCGTGAAGAACGAAAGTATGTGGAAAGATATCACGGAGAAGTCGACTAAGTGTTGTCTTACCACTAGATGAACACCCACTGATGCCAAGTACCACTGCTTTCTTAGAATCTTTCATGGTGAGAGTTTAGTGGTTTCTATGTTCAAATTGGACTATCATCAACCGTTGCTGTCGATCTCGAGATTGCTTCTCAAGCTGAGGCGCCGTTGAAGGAGGGGTTTGAAGATTGGGTAATCATAGCCAGCACCGTTTATTTTGTCTCGACGCTGTGACCAATTCGATAACGAATCTTTCCGATATCACATCATGTTTTGGTGGATCAATGTCTTGACTGCCTCTGCGATGGATGTACAGAAGTGATCTGAAAATGCGAAATATTCCCTCAAAAGCTGTATGTAACGGTGATATAAATGCATATGAAAGTGCTAAAATATGGGCCAGAGTACATTACCGTCCATTGCCAATAAATTATATCCTCAAAATTTATTCTTATTCGTACGCATCTCCAATTACAAGACAATCCGAACTTATGCCAGTCCGCTCCATCCCCAGACACCCATGCACACGCCAATCGGAAGCTTGTGGGTAGTTTCTGGGGCAGCTGTTCTCAAGACGAAAGTATTTGCTTGGCCTCGCCTGTTTCTTCAAGCAACCTTGTTGTCAGATTCATTTAATTGAATTAATATTCCCTCTTTTACCCAAACATCCTTTTTCCCAATTGTCAACCTTCAAGATGCTTTCTCCCTTCAGATTAGCCAGCAGGCAAGCCATTACCCGTGGTGTTGCTTCCAGAAGTAGCATTGCCATCAGACAAGCTTCCACATGGGCAGATGTTCCTCAAGGTCCTCCAGTACGTATCTCTTGTCAATGGCACTACTTTAGACACTTTTAGGCTAATTTAATACAGGATGTAAGTTATTGACTCTTCTAATTCGATAGAGGGGTAGTTTTCTAATTGTGCGATTGTTTGTGACAGGCCATTTTAGGTATGAGTCAACAATGGGATCATTTGTTTGATATGAAAATCTAACAAAAATGCAGGTATCACCGAGGCTTTCAAGGCAGATAGTTTCAAGGAGAAGATCAACTTAGGTTTGCAACACCAAACTGCTTTCAATTTAACATCACTAACTTTACTCTAGGTGTCGGCGCATACAGAGATGATGCAGGCCAGCCTTACGTCCTTCCATCCGTCCGAACCGCAGAAGACAAGGTCGTACAAGCAAAGCTCAACAAAGAATATGCGGGTATTACTGGTGTTCCAGATTTCACAAAGGCAGCTGCTGTTCTTGCATACGGCGAGGGATCGAGTGCCCTTGATCGTTTAGTCATTACACAATCCATCTCCGGAACTGGAGCTCTCCGAATTGGAGGTGCTTTCCTCCAACGATTCTACCCTGGCGCAAAGAAGATCTACATCCCAACTCCATCGTGGGCAAACCACGCTGCAGTCTTCAAGGATTCGGGTCTCGAGGTTGAGAAATATAGATACTATAACAAGGACACAATCGGCCTCGATTTTGAGGGCATGATTGCAGACATCAAGGCTGCACCAAAGGGAAGCGCTTTCTTGCTCCACGCATGTGCGCACAACCCCACTGGTGTCGACCCAACTGTCGAGCAATGGAAGCAGATTAGCGATGCTGTCAAGGCTGGTGGACACTATGCTTTCTTCGATATGGCCTACCAAGGATTCGCCTCCGGTGATACCGACAAGGACGCTTTCCCCATCCGTCACTTCATTGAGCAAGGCCACAACCCATGTCTTGCCCAGTCTTTCGCCAAGAACATGGGATTGTACGGTGAGCGTGTTGGCGCATTCTCCATTGTCTGCGCCGATGCTGCCGAGAAGAAGCGTGTTGATTCACAAATCAAGATTCTTGTCCGCCCTCTTTACTCCAACCCTCCTGTTCACGGTGCCCGTATTGCTTCTACCATCCTCAACGACAAGGCTTTGAACAAGCAATGGCTTGCTGAGGTCAAGGGAATGGCTGATCGTATCATCACCATGAGAGCTTTGTTGAAGAAGGAACTCGAGAACTTGGGCTCAAAGCACGATTGGTCTCACATCACTAGCCAAATTGGCATGTTCGCATACACTGGTTTGACCCCTGAGCAAATGGATAAATTGGCTACTGAAGTAAGTTCTTTTCCAGACTGGTTTAGTAGAAGTAGCGCTAATCATAAACTTAGCACTCCGTATATGCTACCAAGGATGGTAGAATTTCTGTTGCAGGTATCACTTCAGCAAACGTCAAGAGATTGGCTGCTGCTATCCATGCCGTCAAGCCATAGATCGGTTATATAATTTTAATCCCAAAATCTAATATAGCACGGCGTGGTAGAAAATATCCTTGAGAGTTTCTAGAGCTTAGTCCAGAAGAATAGACAGATGCAACATATACCATTGAAAGAAATGAAAACTCTTCCCTCCATGAATTTTTCCGCCTTTCTGAATTGTTATCGAACGAAATTATATTGATCACAGTATTCCCAATCATTGCATTCCCAACAGAAATATCGTGTCTTTCAGTTCTCTCAATACATCACCAACTCATCTCCGATCTTTTCAAGCCATAGTTTCATCCCATCTTTCCGTCTGATCATCGAATCGTAAAATCATAAATCATCCTATCCTTCTCTTTCTCTATCACTGATCCACGCGATTAACTTCCCCTCAACCTCTCTACATCCCTTTTCACCTCCTGCAGCTCTTCCCCAAGTTCTCCATATACCCTCGCAATCTCCCTCATCTGTCTTTCCTTCCTCTCGTCCTCTCTTCCTACTCCATATCCCCATAAATCCCTCTCTTTCAATTTCCCTCTCTCCTTCAACCTCTCTCTACCCCCACGCAATTCCCGCATGTAGTTTTGTAAAGCTTCGGTTGTCCGTTCGTCGTAGATGATTTTCTCTCCTTGTACATACTTGAGTTGCAATTCGTGGGAAATAGTCTGGGATTGGAGGGAGAGAAGAGAGATTTTGGAAATGGTGTGTCGGATAATGGGGCCGTGTTTTGAACGCTCGAGTAGCTGAATTATGAGGGCTGTGGCGCGGTGATATAGGGTTAGGAGCTGCGTCGTGGTGTTGGTTAGGGTTGTGCGGGCGAGAGCGAGAGAATGGGACTGCGTGAGGAGAGCGGATTGTAGAGTTAGGACGCTAGGGAGGAGATTGGGTATTTGGCGGTGCAGGAAAGAGGCGTTTGTCGCTGGGGAAAGAATTCGCGAGAGGGAGAGGGCGGTGTTGTGGAGGTTGGTGCTGAGGAGGGCGCTCAGTTGCGGAAGGTGGGTTGGGAGGGAATGGTATGTCGGTGTGGATTCTAAGAGGGCAATATCGCGTTTGGAGAGAGAGCTTGAGGGGAGAGAGAGCTTTGCCGTGAGGAGAATGACCAGCTCAATGAGTTCATCTGGTAATTCGGCAGCCTTTCTTGGGGGTGCGGGTTGAGAAGTTCGGGTTCGAGGTTTCGCGGGGATGGGAGGCGGTGGTGAGAGATCCAGAGACGACAGAGAAGATATTAGGATCTGCGATTTTGCGGCTTCTATTCTGGCAGTTTTTAGTGCCTAGGATTGCATGTTAGTAACTGTGATAAAATAGTAAAGTGAGGGGAAAATTTACCCCAGAGACTGCATCCCGCTCTTTCTGAGCAGGATGATTTTTAGTAGAACCATTAGGATTTAAAATATTAGTTGAAAGTTTCTTGTACAACTCTGCAAACTTGGGATTACTCTGAAGAATGGACTCTTCGACAGGAGGCAGCATGTCGTCGTTGATGTTAGAACTGGTTATTGAGTTGTGCCAGATTTGCCAACACCACACTCCAAAAGTTTTGTAGCAAGTCTAGCCAGAATTAGATTTCCCAAACTTGGGAAAAGTCAAGATTTTGTTGCAGATTTCGAATCAGGGAGATATTAGGATCTCGAAATCAATTGTCTTGGAATATCTGGAAAAATGCCTGTTACATTCTACGAGGGTGCTTTTTGGGCAGTTGTCAATTTATCTCGACAAGGATGATGGGGGTTGTGCATTTCTGACGAGGCTAATGTGGATCTAATTGGGTTAGATCGTTAATCCCCATTACACTACCTCGCTCTTGCTCGACCTTGGATTCTGTCATATTTGATATCAGACGATTGCGAACTTGTCAACATCGCTCATGCAAACGCAAACAAGATCTTGCCTGGCCGTGGGACCTGAGGTACACATTTTCCCTCCCAGTTCAATGTGTCAATGCAATTTACCTGCTATCTTCCGTTCTCGATTGGTAGATTCAAACTTTCCTTTGCCCCTCCTGTTTGCTTACCTTGATCCAAATTAGATCTTAAATCAACCCAATTCGGTCCAAACTTTATTGTTCGACCAGCAGTCAGTCCCCTGAAATTCGGTATATTCGGAGGTTATCAATAATCAATGATTCTCACTGGCCGAACTTCTTCACGCCTGAGGAAATCCCTTTTCCTTGCTCGACCTCGCATCCGAGCTTCGTGGTATGGCGTATGAAGCAATCTTCAGCTTCACGAGCGACAAGCGTCTAGCTCCTTCTACTCTATAGGATATCCCTATCTTGAAGACCACTGCACGAAGCAATTACTATGCGCAGGGAGTACTAAAGGTTCTGGTTGAGCTCTTTCAATTTTACTTCAACTTCCAAACAAATCAGACATGAAGCTCAGAGATTGTTTCACAGACAGGACGAGCTCAGATTCGAAGGTCTCCACCACCAAACATCATGCGGACTATGATATACACAAGGCACTTTCTTACGAGGGTATCATGCCGGCAGTCATTCACCCGGGATTGATGCTAGTTGAGTTAAATTATATTTGATTGCGATGAGTGTCCGGGTGTGGCTCTTGTTTGAAGATTGACTCGGGTCCGATCTCAGGAGTATCACACAGAAGTTATCAATATGTGGATCGAAAATACAGAGAATCGTCCAGTCGGTTTTGTTGAAATCAACGTTCGAATGTCGGAATAGATGGCAATATCTCTCGAGAGGCCCTTGCCTTGTCATGCAGAGGTTTATGGGCCGCCAGGAACAAGATATCAAAGAGATTACTACTTGCCAAGCAGAAACTTGTTGATACCAGTGATTAGTGGAGCATGTGGTATCGATGCGATGCAGAAGTTGTCTGTTAATAATTGCTTGAAACTCACGGAACAGTTGGGGATTCTAGATGGTGCTATGGATTTATGACAAGAATTTCTGACAGGGTCCCAACTTTGCGCTATTGAAAACCTTGACCAGCCGGAATATCCATGGACATTGAGAGTAAATCTCATGACTGGGATAATCTCATAGTTTTGTAGGTTTTCAATGCTTCGGAGTCCATGGATACTTCTCTGTATGGCAACATCGTAATGTTGCTTAAAATGATACTTAGGTAATCTTCCCAGGAAATTGCTCCTTGAGGCACTACCTAGGTAGCTTTCTAATAACATCAGCACGTATCAAAATCCAAAATTGTGTCTATAAACTCAAAAGAACGGCTTGGTGTGAGTCAAGCCGCGCAATTTTCTACTTAATGAAATCTTGACTCTTTTTCACATCAGCGTCTCACCGCCAGCAAATCTTCAAACATAATTGATCGAGTATTTTTCACATTTTCCCTTGATGCTTCATCAACTAATTTGCTACATAGAAGAGTTTGTTTGGGGGAAGTTTTCCCGCCATACTGTTTCACTCCTCATGACTCAACAAATCAGGGACTCAATCAAATTAGTCTGTTTTATGCTATGAGTTGTTATAATATGTCTCGCTATTGCTCGGATATATAAGACGCACATATCTTTCCAGTAGATCGTACATATTTTTACATCAGGTACTTTTTATATTACTCTCTAGGATTCTCTTACTTAGCATTGAATTGCCGGTTACTCACGAGGCAATTCAATGAATGCTCACACTACCTATGTGAATGGAATCTTCAGAAGCACTTCAAAACAGGGAACATGAGAGAGTCAAAGTTAAAGAACTTCATTACGGACGAAGTGAATGTCTCGCTCGCCCGTATGAATTTGTTTGACGCCGTAACGCCTCCAAACCATGAAAAATGCACACATGATTCAAACCTTCATCTCCAGATCGATATGACAGGCCCTTGGAGGGTCAGCCGCACAGCGGATCTAAGGAAACGCGGCAACGAATATGGGTTTTCGCCGGACATATGAGGAACTGCTAGACGCCACATCTTACCAATGGATATCCAAAAGACAGTAAAATCTGCACATAGTGACCGATATTTACGTGCGTAGAAGCGGCCATAAAGTTGCTATCTTGACTTTCTTGCTTATTTCAACGACAATCATAAGCTTTTCAGGGATTATAAGGCAGCGACTTTATTTAATTAGTCGTCTCAGACGATCCCATCTTTAATGTGGAGTTTGAAGGAACGAGGTGCTAGTGTATAAGCCTTCTCGAACTTCTGTCCTATGCAAGCCTTCCAAGGTTAAGTATATAAGGTTATTTCCCAGCAAAGATGGGCAGCTGAACTTACGAGTTCGGACTTTTCAAAGATCTGAATCCTTCCGTTCATCAATCTCCGCAAAATACTTATTTAAGTTAGTGCTTCTAGATTGATTGGCCTGTTCGTATTCCACATCCTCAAATATATATGGGGTTGGATTTCAAAACGGCGGTGATACTGCTGGGATTGGGGTGATCTTTTGCAGTTGACGGATGTCTGTGCTGTACGAGTACGTGAATAATGTGGATCCTGTAAGCATAGCTTGGGCTGAACTACAAATATACTTTTCAGAGAGTCTATTCACTTTATTTTTTGTATATTTATTGATGCACGCATAGTCTTTAGATAGAGTTCTTCGTATGTTTTTGGGTTTTGCTTCTTCGATTCATCTGTACTTGTTTAAAATTTTCCTGTGACTCAACATCTGGCGAAAATGAGCTTCGATACCAAAGTCCCTCAAGGACTATTAGGCAGTGAGATCAAGAGAAAAATGGTTGCCTCTCCAGATTTAGATGAGAAGCCATCCGTAGCATAGTAAGTCTCCTGCTTCTCATTGTTAAAAGACCTCAACTAATATACACAAAGTAAATCCCCAGACTACGACCCAACCCAAGCACCACCGTATTTGATGGATCCCTATTCCCAAGAAGTAGATTCCCAGGACAACATGTCCATCAATCAAACACTCACCTCAACCCCCTCGTTTCCAATCACCAAACTCGTCATTCCCACAAAAACAGATTCTTTAGCCTCCGGCTTTCCTTTCCATCAACGTCTCTACGATTACCGTGTTTCTCATGATGAATGGCATCTCTTCACGCACG
Source organism: Botrytis galanthina (assembly GCA_004916875.1). Taxonomy (NCBI): domain Eukaryota; kingdom Fungi; phylum Ascomycota; class Leotiomycetes; order Helotiales; family Sclerotiniaceae; genus Botrytis; species Botrytis galanthina. The sequence goes on from PQXL01000302.1 coordinate 42,034, forward strand.
AAATTGTCAAAGCAACTAGTCTCACTATACAAGAGGACTGGGCAGCATGGACCGCCGGTATTTCTACTGGTGTATTAAGTACCGGACTCCTCGTCTTCGGTGGTCCTTTTGCAGGGTATTATACCGGAAGATCGGTTCATAGAAAGAAAGTAGTTGAAAAAGTCAAAGATGGATTAATGCAAGAAGGGAGTTTGAGAGCTACGCTGCATAAATGGAATGATCAGTCGTTTAGAGGTAAGGGTTTTCAGGCGTGGCTAGAACTTCCCTCTGTTAAGGGCGAGGTCAATGGGGAGAATGAGGGGGAAGAGTCGAATAAAAAGTGTAATAGGAAGGAGAAGAACTTGAAGAAGAAGGAACAGAGAAGGTTCAGGATTATCATAATCCCTAATGATGCGCCGATGGGCATGTTAATGAGTAGCCAACAGTCGACTTGGAGCTTGGGGAATGTGGAGTCGAATCAAAGGAGTGGGATTGCGGAGGCGCCTGATACTGAACAAAGACAGCCAGCGGTCGCGGAACTTCCATCATAATGGGTGAATCTCAGGGGGTATTTTGCTAATTTATGGTGTTCGGGGGTCGAAGGCGTTGTAATGTCCTTTATTCACTTTTGTCGTGGTGCAAGAAGGCCGGAAAAGCAGAATCTTGCATCACGGGTGAATTTCATGAGGTGTATTGCTCATTTGTGGCTTTGAGAAGTCATTGGTGTAGTAAATTGGTTCGTTATTTACTGTAATTGTGGTACAACAAGCAATTTCATATTCGGTTTTAAAATTATCAACTTACTCCGCAATTCATCTGCATCAACCGTTAGCGCTCCTTCCCCGCAATCAACTTCTTTCCTTCTTTGGAACTTGATTCACCCCCTCGAACTTCTATCTCTATATATACAGTCGTTGAGACTACACATTCGAAAATATTCCCTCTCTACAACAACTTCCATACAGCAACTCTCAAGCTTCTCAACTTTGATCGCATCCTACTCTCGGATGCAAACTTCGAGTTCTTAATACCTGTCTTTAAACATACCACATGCAACATTATGGCTTCCAAGAAGGATACACTCTATCCCAAAATCTCTGGTAAGCCCAAAAACTTACTCGTGGAATTCTCAAAGTACCAGAGAACCTCAAAGACTCGGCGAGCTATACTCCCTGTCACCGGAACAGTAAAACTCCATGGAACCCATGGAGACATTCGCATCACAGCAGACGACACTATTTATGTACAAACTCGAAACTCGGATGTTCTTACACCAGCTCTCGACAGTTTGAAATTCCTTGATTTCATTCAGCCAGCTCGAACGGAAATCCTTGCCCTGAAAAAGCAGTTCCATGCTCGTTTCATGAAGCTGAATCCCAAAGCCAAGATCAACGATGAACACCCTCTCATCATCGCTGGCGAGTGGATCGGCCCAAAGATTCAGAAAGATGTCGCAGTCAGTGCATTGCCAGACCGATATTTCGTCATCATTTCCGTTTCCATCAACAACGAATGGCAGACGGATGAACCATATTCAGATATCGAAAACGAGTCTATTAACATTTTAAACATCTCTCGGGGAGGATTTTACCACGAAACCATCGAACTGAAGAACCCGGAGCCAGCATTCACAAAGATGCAAGCTCTGGCCAATGAGGTGGAGAAAGAGTGTCCTTTTGCGAAGACTTTTGGCCTCATTAGCCTTGGTGAAGGCATCGTCTGGAAACCTGCTGCGCCTCTTTGCCATGATGCAAAATATTGGCTCAAATTAAAGGGTCCAATTTCCATGGGGATTGTAGAGGCTGGTCCGGCCGCTCGCATGCCGCAGCGAAGCAGTTTTACCGTTCCTGTGTTTGCGGCTCCAAACCCCTCTCCTGCAGCAGCCAAGAGATCTATACCAAATCGGAAGATAAGCAACGCGACATCGCAACGAAATGTCGTTGGTACACCGATATTCTCAGCGTCACCTTCCTCAGTTGCAGCGAGTAGAGCTTCCAGCAAGCCACTGGGCAACCCGCTTTCTTTAGAAGGTTTGAGTCCGAAAGAATTCCCATCGCTGCCAGCTCCGCCTTCTGTTGCCTTGAGCAAAACACTCAATTGGACTGTGGGCACAATAATGCCACCCGAAAGTTCTGGCTTGAGAGAATCTTCAATGGCATCTACATCTATACCACTGAAGATTAAGAAGACTGCAGGTCAAAATTCAGGAGATTCCAGATTTGATGAAAATGGTACTTCATCGCCTTCGTTGCTTAGACAGATCAGCGACGTGCCATCGGAATTTCAAGGCTCTAGGTCAGGGTCACTTGTAGCGGAAAAGACTGAGGATATGGAACTTCAAAGTCCGGGAACGATCAAAACCGTTACACGTATGCCAACAGCATCGAAGAATGTTACTTACATTTCGCCAGAGAACGCAAGACTTCTCGAGACTCTCAAGTCGGCGCCGGTGACACCTGAAATGTTCAAACAGGTCAGATCGGAGATCATGAGCCTTTTCCAAACGAGCAGCCCTGCGAAATTACCAATTGTGTCCGAGAAGGAAGTCGAGCATACTCCGGAAGTTTCCAAGTCTGATGAAAGCGTAATCTCTTCTGCTGTTGCCCCCGATGAAACCGTTTGTGAGTCATCAGACGACGATGGCCAGGAAGAAGGCGGATGGCCGATGCCATCGTTCAGGAAGAAAACTCACAAGAAAAAGTCCGAGAACATTGGTCTCATTCCTCTGATCACAGTTACCGAGGTGATGGAAGCCATCGAATCAGAGCATGTACAGTTGAATTCTGTGTCATCGAAGGTTGGAGATGACAATAAAGAGTCCTCTGAAACTATCAAACCGGCTTGCCCACCACTGATTCTCAAGAAGATCGAGGGAACGGAGGTAATAGCGGCCAGAAACTTTGCGAACGAAGTAATTTGGGAGAGAAGATTGGAGCAAGGATGGCAATATCTTATCGAGAAGGGAGAACGTACCGAGAGACAGAATGCAGAAAAGTTTCTAGATTGGTTATGGGAGGACGTGGAGGTGGAGGAGGAACTAGAGATCGAGGAGCTTGACCTTAACGTGGCTCTCTTGAAGAAAGAGATTTTTGAAATTGGCAGAGATTGGTTCTTCGAGCATCTGGCTTTCGAGGAACAGAATGAAAACTGGGGTGTTGGAGCAGCGCGTTAAATATTAAGAAACTTAAAATTCTAACATAATACCGGGTGGAACTTATTTATGAACTTAATATAGAAATCTACATTCTTGCATACCTACATTCGACTTTTTGATGCATATAGTATCTTTTGGAGAAATTGTGCATGCATGGCCACTGTTACGATGCTGTCGGAATATGAAAAAGATAATTGGCATCGATCTTCGGGCTTGAGGACCTCTTTGTGGACCGTTGTCTCCCAGAGAGACACTCATCCACTAGAATGTTTGGCACTAGCCATTGCTTAATATCATGCATAGGTACACCAGGTATATCTTCCAATATTAACACCGTCCTCAACGATCAGAGCCAAAATTCTGCCATCAGTTTGGTACACTTGTACAAGTTGGGCTGTACAATAGTATCACTGATAGTGCGGCGAGCCTTCTATCTGCCATGCGATCAAATCGATAGAAGCCAAATATCAAATTTGGTTCCAGCAGAAATGTGGTAGGTGCCCACGTGACTTTGAGGTCCTCAAATAGTTTTGTTGCATATCTTAAAAAATTGCAAAGTTGCGAAGTTCATGGTTGATTTTAGCTCCAAAATTTATAAAAAATACATCGACTGGGAATAAGAGCACTTTGAGAAATTATTTCCGGAGTCCTGATGTCCGTGTTGTGAGGATAATTGGTCTGTGCTCAATCTCAATTCTCTTACTTCCCTTGAACTTTCTTCATCAGATCATTCTCGACTCTGAGATCTTCAATTAATAGAAGATATGCTGTATTAATGTTGTTAGACCTCGAGGGTTGTACGTGGATGGATGTTACAAGCGTAATCAATTTGGCGTTGATTCTATCGTGGAATTTTACTTGACATGTTTCACAACAAACGCGTTGCTACGACTATGGTACCAAACATACAAAATTCCGCTAGCAAGTTCCACGGGGTTGAATACAAGCATGATACAAATGTGGTCGACAATCTTGAGGAACTCAGAGAACAACGCTCCATTTCTTTATGGTTGTGGTAATTAGTGTCTACTCATGTATTGTTCTTTCTCTCCTCAATAATTACTTCTGTTCCCTTTCTTTATTCCTAGCTCGGACTGCAAACGGTCTTCTTTCAATACTTGGTCGTGAACTTTCATAACTTCGTTCTTGAAAGAAGTCAATCTGATACAATTTCAAGCGGAAATTAAGGACTCTGTTATTCAAGCTTCTCGTATGTACGATTCGCAATAAGACATTTGTGCCAAATCCCTTCCAAGATGGCTGGTCTTCAAAGTCAATTCAAGGTCGTTTCGACCACCGAATATTTAGGCACTACAGTTGAGGTCCTTGAAGGAGATATGTTAAAATATCCGGTCGATGTGATTGTCAATGCTGCGAATGTTAAGTTGAAGAAGGGAGGTGGTATTGATGGAGCGATTCATGCCGCAGCTGGTCCAGAACTTCAACCTGAAATGGACCAGCTATTTCCGCATCCAGGACAAGTGGGTGCAGCTTATGGAACGACTCGTTCTTTCAATATCATCTCTTGCAGATATATTATCCACGCTATTGGTCCGAATTGGAATATAGTGAACCAGCGAGACGGAACACTTTTGTTGAACGCTTTTCGGAAAAGTCTAGATCTTGCGATGGCTAACAAGCTGAGATCGATTGCGTTTCCTGGAATTTCAATGGGAATTTTTGCAATGCCAAAAGATCTAGCAGGATTAATGATAATTACCGCCATTAGAACATGGATCAAGGAGCACCAGGGAGAAATGGATCGCATTAGTGTATTACTGCTTGGGTATTCACAAGATGATATAGTAGAGACGCAGTTGCACGAAATCACTCGATATATGCCAGATACGGGTTCTGGTCTGGATAAACTCGTACCCGCAGCTTTCAGAAAAAAGCCTGATGCTACTACAGCACCAGAAACTCTTCCAATTCCGACAACCAGTGGGCCTCTACCTATTCCAAACATTCCCATCCCTATTCCCGAAGATTCAAGTCAAGTTGAGACTCCAGATCCTGTGACTGACCAATCAGATTCACCAACACCTCCTCCACCTGGCCCTCCTCCTCCGCCCGTTTCTCCTCCGCCCGTTTCTCCTCCACCTGGCCCTCCTCCACCTGGACCTCCTCCTCCGCCCGTTCCCCCTCCACCTGGAGATCCAGCTGCACCTCCCCCAAGACCCGAAGGCGCGCGTGCTGAGACTCCAAGTGATTCCGAAGATGAACTACCAAACTACCTCCTTAAATTCTACGAACCCCTATCACACATGTGGATGGGAAGAGATCGTTATTACGCTTTATTAGAAGCGGGGATTGACCCCGAAACCTTCTACGAAGGAATGATCATTCCTGATCCCGAAGAAGATCCCAATGTAGATCCCCTCATTGGCGAAGAAAGAGATTTCTGGAGGGAATACAACGCTGAAAGACTTCGCCGAGGAAAAGAAATCAGTCAGGCTTTAGGATTACCAATAACGGCTGCAGAAACGGCGGATGAGGATGCCGGGGCCTTGAAAACCGATCGAGAGAAAAGTATATTTGATACACAAGAACTCATGAAAACAAAAACTGCAGTGCGCGATGAAATAATTATAAGTGAGGGGACAACTAACTGTACTGCTCTTACAGAAAGTGGGTTCCCATGTCGTTTTCGTGGCTATACTGCGATATGGCGCAAGCATAACGTTCCGGATCGGTGTACTTTACATCAGGATCTGGAGAAATTTCCGCGGGCTTAAAAGGAGAGTTAAAGTGAGGGAGGAGCGACTCGATGTGTTAGGGTTACTGCGGTTTTAGTTAGAGGAGAGATATTTCATTCATAGCTTGGCTTTAACTGTTTGTTTGGATAGACGATTAATCATATTGGTCTCAAATCAGATGCTGTGTCGTTTTCTTCTTTAGCTTCCTCGCTTTTCGGTAGAAGAAGATGTAATGTGATTCTAATATTTAGGTTAGATAGCGTTTCTGCGAGGTCAAAATTACAAATATCTCCAACAACAATCAAGATCACGACAGTGCAGAGATCATCTAGATTCCCTAAAATCCAAATTTTGGAGGTATCGAGTGATGCACAATAGTGAGGATAGTGAGGAACATTGAAATTATAAGTTTGAATATCTTTCTACATTATTTAGCAACGGCAACTTCTTACATGAAAGATAGTCCCATGAAAATACCAATGACTACCATTCCCTTCGGGTGCTGCGACTTTCCATCCTGAATCTACTATGTAAGTTTCAATCAAATCATGAACTAGCAGACACAGAATCTGAAGTACTGTTATTTAACAAAGATCATTAAGACTAGGTCTAAGTACATCAAATACCTCAAATCTCCATCTTCCAAGTAATCATCAGATCTCCAAACCCAAACTATCCATCACAAAGAACCACACATGCATACAGAATGTCACTCTCCCTCTGTCACGGAACCATCTCCTCCCTCCTCCCCCCTCCCAGCCAAACTAAATCTCGTACCTGCAGGTACAAAGCCGCATGTACCCCCTGCCCTGCAACCAACCACAACCCCCTCGCTTAAATCTCCTCGCACAAAACCTTGGAACTCCACTCCACAATCACAACGGTAACGGGCAACCCCACCCACCGACCAAACACCCCACTCACCACACCCATCAAAATTCAAACTCATAAAAATTTTCTCCGCGACGGATTCCTCTACTGCATCCGCGGACCCTTCTCCATCTTCATGCATGCATGCACTGTGGCATTAGAAAAATGGATTTTATTTAATGGACATGGTTACCATTGGACCAGCCATACCCCGAAAGGCTCTGGCTTTAAGCTAATTCTATATAATATATGTCTCTT
>PQXL01000303.1:0-48709 GCA_004916875.1 Botrytis galanthina
AAATATTTATTTAAAAATATAATTTTTTATAATGAATATCAAGTTTAATAATATCAAAATCATAAATACATTCTGTGAATTTTGATGAATTTTGGTGGGGTTTTGGAAAACGGCTAGTAGCAGTGCACAGTGACTGTAAATGGCATTTCAAAATTTGGCGGGCCTGGCCCAGGCTGCAGATTAGTCAGGGGCTGGCGACAAGGCTGCAGAACCGACTAGGTAAAGTCCTAAATAAGACAAAACCTTGTTAATCAAACCTCAAAATAGATACCAAATAGTAAAAATCGGAGCTGTTTCCCGCAATTCAGTACCTTATCAGCGCCGAAACTACAACAGAAACACCCAGAGCGAGACGCCTTGGCCTACAATAGATAATCATCAGAGTATTTTCAACAATGTCTGAAAACATCCCCGAATCTATTCCCACATCCGCCGACCCTCGTTCCAAGCGTCCTCTGAAACGTCGTGCGATATCTCCTCGTTCAGAAACCGCCTCTCATATCGACAAGTTGATGTCTGCCGGCTTACCTGAAGATGGAAAATTCACAGATAAAAATGCTTTGGGTGCGAGAGTAACGGGAGCTGTTCCTGAAATTGTGCAGAATGTGCAAGGAAGTTCAGCAGGAGCTGGATCGGGGGAGTTTCACGTATACAAAGCGAGTCGTAGAAGGGAATATGAGAGATTAAAAGGGATGGATGAAGAGGTTAAAAAGGAAGAGGAGGCGGAGCGATGGGACAGGGAGAAAAAGGAGAGGGAAGAGAAAGATGCCGAAAAGACTAGGAAAGCTAGGGAGAAGAGGGAAAAGAAGAGACAGAAGAAAGGTGGTAAGGGCGACTATTCTAGCGATGTTGCCGGTGCGCAAGCAGGAAAATTCATGCCTAGGATTGATGCAAGTTTTAAAGGAGATGACGACAATGAAGTATCCGGGACAAATACTGTTGGAGAGGTACAGGAACAAATCGGCGTCATCATCCACGATGATGATTGATGGATAATTCGAGTCAGGAAAGGCTCAACTTCACCAGTGATTATTAGATTCCTGCAGTCAGAAGTTTAATAGGGATTGGAAAGAGTGGCCAAAAATGGTATATTGGCTTGATATCTATTCATTGTCATAAACAGGAACATGCAATCATCAACCGTGAGCTCCATGCTATGGCTAAAAGGGTATGATCAACCATATTATCATCACTTTTTTTTATACACTGACGTTGGAAAGTTTATTCCTCCCCACCGCCAGGTGCACCAGGTGCTCTTGCGGCTTTGGCGCTGCAAATATCATCAACCCTCAGGAGAAGGCAGGCGGACTGTAAATTAGATTAGTTAAAGGCTTGCAAATCACTAAGCATATATCCACGTACCTCAACTGCAGTTTTGATACTTTGTAATTTGACTGCCTCTGGCTCCCAAACACCGTACTCATTCATATCAACCAAAGTACCCTTGTCACCATCAATACCCCATGAACTTCCGCCTTCAGCATGCTTTGCTCTCAATGCTGTGAGGACTCTGACTGGACTCTGACCGGCATTTTGAATCAAAGTTCTTGGGATGACTTCCATGGCTTCAGCTACAGCCTTGTATGGCCATTGCTGCACACCCTCAATACTCTTTGCGAGTTGACCTAGTCTGACTGCAACAGCCATTTCGGTAGCACCTCCTCCGGGTGATAATCTGGGGTGGAACATGACATTTCTTGCAACGGCCATAGCATCAGCCAAGTTTCTGTCAATCTCATTCAAAATATCTTTGGATGGACCTCTCAGTAAGATAGTGCATGCCTTTGGCGATTCGCATTTGGTCAAAAACGTAAAGTATTCGTCACCAATCTTCTCAATCTCGAAAAGGCCACACTGGGTTCCAACATCAGATTCCTGGAGATCGTCCACTCTATTGACGACAGTGGCGCCAGTTGCACGAGCTATTCTGTTGTTATCTGTTTTTCGGACACGACGGAGTGCAGTAACGTTTCCTTTCATCAGGTAATGTTGTGCAAGATCTAGAACGGTTTAGCAAAACAAACCATGACGAGAGCAGTCAACATACCAGAGACACCCTTCTCAGTGATGACCAAATCTGGCTTGAAAGCAAGAATAGAATCGCACATAAGCTTGACTTGCTCCTCCTCAATCTGCAAAATCTTGTTCCAATCATCCTCTTTGCTGATCTCAATGTTCGTCTGTGATTCTCCCTTCTTGTATTCCAATGTGCAATCTAATAGGATAATTCTGGGGTTTTCAATTCTCCGTCTCATCTTTGGGTGGGTGATATCTTTATTGAGCATTACACCATCCAAAACTCTGCTGTCCTCGATCTCTCCACCTGGAATCTTTTCAACTCTTGCATAACGCTTGATGTCAACCTCTTTCTTGCCACCTCCGATCTCGTGAGTTACTGTTCGTACAGCCTTAAGTGCTAAGCTGCACATGAGTTCAGACCATCTAGAAACGAATTTTGTGCCGATTGAGGATGAGATGAGTTGATACATGGCTTTATCATCGTTGATATCGACAGGTAGGGAAATTTCTTCAATGATCTCGAGAGCGTCTTTCAGTGCGGCCTTAAAAGCGGAAATAATAACGACAGGGTGGATGTTTCTTTCTAATTGTGGAAGGGATTGTGCCAACATTTCACCAGCTAAAAATTGTCAGTCCCGTTTCTTACAAGTTCCTGAACCATTTTCATACCAAGAATAATAACACTAGTAGTTCCATCTCCAACTTCCTCATCTTGTGTTCTGCTCAACTCAATCATGCTCTTCGCTGCAGGATGCGACACTTCAATCTCTCGGAGAATGGCATGTCCGTCATTTGTCAAAACAATACCGCCCATGGGATCCAACAACATCTTTAGCATAGCTTTTGGGCCCAAACATGATCGAATAATATCTGCGACGCTATTTATGTGTCAGTTCTGGTTTGTAGAAATGGCGGGGTGCTCGGTGTGTGCTGTGAAGAGCTCCTACGTTTTGGCTGCGGTGATATTCGACATCTGAGCTTTTCGACCAGTTTGTCTATCACCACTCTGGGTGTCTAGAAGCTATAGTCAGCGCTCCGGTCGTTTCTTAAGGATGAGGGGTAATGGGCAGAAGAGCTTCAAAGCCTTCGAAACTTACTCATTACTACTACAGGCGCCTGCATATTGGAAATTTTGTTGTATATCTGCTGTAAAGGGTACAAGTGTGAAGGGGCAGAATAAAATTAACACAAGGTTTTCTTGTATGGTGGAATGTTGTAGTGCCGTTTAAATAAGTTTCCACTACTCTGCGCGCTGATATCGCGTCTCGACAAATTTATTGAGCACAGACCAATTTTAGATTTTCATACATTGTCGTCGCCTGAGAACATGCATCTAACCACTGCTCCAACAGTGCTCACACAACTCACGTAACTTGACTGGTCTTCACAAGTGCAGTTTGCCAAAGTATTGGTATTCGATTGTTTGTCGCCTAACTCGCTACCAGTACACAAGCTAAACAATGGCTAGTGCTATTTATTTGAATATCAATACAACGGGATAGCTCTCCCAAACCTTTCGATACTCATGCATATTCTACTTAAATGTAGGTAAAGTCATATAGCTAGAACTGGGATATTCGTCTTTGTACTAGAAGCACTTCGGCGTTCTGCCTTCAACAGTATGACAGACCAGTATTCCACATGCCACTGGATCTCTCCTCAAAAGATTGCTTCAAAAGATCACGTTATCACATCTCTTGCCTAGCTCAAATACCCTGTCTGTGACCCGACATCTTCCCTCCCAAATGCTACTTGTGCTCTTTGCATTTTTTCTGCTGATTGCCAACGAACTACAGTGCCCAATCTCGAGTTTTGACCACACGGTTGAGGATACGTAATCCTCAGGTTGACAGAAAGTCAATTGGTTCGTTTCCATATGCTACATACATCACGGATGTGAATACCCTTATAAACCTTTATCGACGGTTGTATTGATCAGGACAATATTGAAAATGAACCAAGATCTGGATTCCTGAGGCGAATATTCGAAATGATCAGGATTAGATTTATGTTCTGTTAAGCTTGCAACCCCGCAAGAGTCAAGATGTATCTCTAGGTGACTAGGTAATGTTAGATAGTATACATGCAGGACCGTGAATTAATTCAGGATCAATCATTCCCAGATTCACCTTTCTGTTGTCTATGGAATGTAGAATTGGCTTTGATGGCTCAGGATATTGAGCAACAAAAACCAGTTCTTAATGTATTTGACAAAGAGAGCTGGAATGTATTGACATAGTCTCTTGTCTCCCTTATTACAGAAACGGATTCATGATTAAAGAGAGCCGGAATATGTTGATCTCATTCTTTGTGCTATCCAGCATAAGAGCAGTTTTGTGCTCTCAAATGTCATTTCTTTGTTTTCACTGCTCTATATGAGTGTGGTCTACTTCCCACTTCTTTTGCAATACAACCTGTCAAAACATCTCAAGTCCAATCAGCTACTCCATGGGTCGCAATTTAGGTTGAACTGTGTCACTAGCTATAAAGATAATGACGTTATATAAACCTTTAGAGGGAACGACAACAGACGAGCTTGAGGTCCATCGTCCGAAAAGTCCAGACTTCCTGCTTTGCCATGTCTGTGGATTGAACTCCAGCTTACAGGAACATAATGGGTATTTCAGTCATGTCAAGGTCTCAATGAATTGCTGTAGGGGTATGTGGTCTCTGGGCGAAAAGTACTTTTTGAAAGAGCTCCCAAAACACGAAATGGGAGGTCCCACGAGACCCAATTCAGACTATGCAATATCCAAATTCTTGAGCGAGAATTCAAATGTTCCTGTCGCAAAAGATATGCGTGCTTGGGAAGATAGTACCAGCTACTGGCGATTGATGGAGAGAGTCCCTGGCATAACACTCAAAGAAGCTTGGGACGATCTCACTTTAGAGCAGCATCGCACAATCGGCACGGAAATAGCAGAGTATCTGGCGGAAGCACGCAAATTTACGTCGACAAAACCAGAAGCTCCAGATGGTCAGCCGCTCAGAGATCAAAATTTTGGAGCTCAATATGACTATGTGGATCTGATGACTACGGATCGAGAAGAATGGTGGGCACGTATGGAGCCCCGAATTAACCGTTCTAAAGCCTCGCAGGAAAAGATAATGAAGTTCAAGGAGAGTTATCCCCTCAAGGAAGGAGCAAAATATGTACTCTCTCATGGTGATCTCAACTCATCTAACATTATGGTAAAAGATGGACATGTCACCGGTATCATAGATTGGGAGCATGGAGGTTATCGTCCAGAATGGTGGGAATGGAATGAGTGGAAGGGGAGTCGGGAGCCCACTTTGAACTTTATTCGAGACCATCCAGATCGAGTTACATGGGACGACGTTGTTACAGAGCAGATGATACGGCTCGGTATCGATGTGAGCATGCCTCCCAATGCTGCAGCCTGCTCATCAATGTGTTCTCATGGTTGTAGGGAGCCCCGAGATGAAGAGGTACCTGAGTACGAGTATGAGAAATTCGATAGGTACTTGTATTGGAAGTGCACCAATTATAAACGTTATATGGATGATGAAGGTCTGTCGGCGGGTTACCTTGCGAAAAAACACAAAAAGAGGGTAAAGGAGGAAGCCAAAAAATTAGCAATCATGCGAGCCTTCGACAAGCTAAGCTCAGACGAGCAGGATATCTTCTTGACTGGAAAGACACAAAGGGGGTCTGGCAATGAAAGTCAAAAGCCTAGAAATCTGGATGATGATTTCGAAGGGCTAGGAATCTGAATGATGATAGTCTATAGTTATTTCCTATATGTATAGCGGGTGAAACATTCTTTAATATTGCTGCTTTCTATCAACAAGCTTGTAATTAAAGTTGCGCTGTTGTTCCTCTTTCAAGTCATCAAATTGTATACACGAAAATTGTAATTTTCTAGCTACCTTCCAAAAACCAAAAAAAAGCCTTCGACCCTTAGAACAATTTACCAAAACTGCGAAATGTCAAACAAAAATTCACTGTAATCCCAATCTGCCATTATGTCATCCATCTAACAAGCCAGGACGTCTCTAGAAAGAAATCTCTTTACTACATGATAAATCTCCCATGGCGTGTCCCCCCAAAATGTACAACTTATCCTATGAAATCTCCACTTCAACTTCTCAATTTACCATCATGATATCCATTTAACAAATCAAAGCGCTTCTCCTGGATTTCCTTCACTGAACCATACATTTTCCACCGCATCTTTCCCCTAAAATGCTAAACTTCGTCCCATCGAACTTGTCGCCACGACTTATTCATCCTAGGGGGAAAAAGGTAGTCTCAGTGGCCTTGTAGCTTCCCCCCAAAACATTATCAGGATTTTTCTGTGTGAAAGAAAACTTAACCCCGCGATGTTCACAACTAGGGGTCATCCGACAAGTTTTCTCTCCACAGTTCTCCGCGACCACGACTATTGCTCTAAAGCCAAACAATCGAATCTGAATAACCACATCTTTCATCTTTCCATCAGGAACACTTGTAACTTCTTTTCCATTAGAAGTTCCAATGTAATGCTCAATTGGTGCCATTCTTGTTGTACTCCCCTCCTTATTCGTGATGATGTAATGTTCGACGTAATCTTTAGTGGAGAGCAATGCTTTGCAAGTTTTGGTTTTGCAGCAAGCACGGTGTGACATGTTATTCCACCCACAGATAGGACAGAGCATACTGCGTGTAAAGACGTTGGTGATATACCAACTGGAAGCTGATAGTTGACTGTCTGGATGACGAATAGATGATCTCGAGGATATAGGAATTCCTGAATTTTGAGCTGGCTCGATGTTAGCTACAAGACGAAAAGGAATTTGGGGGGCCACAATGACAGGTGATGAATACATACAAACGGAGGAACTTCAGATGCTTAGGAAGATTTGTTCGATCACCTGAGTATTGGAGTGGACAGATGCGTTGCTTTTTGTTCATTTCGAGAGCCGGGCTCAAGCAATATATATAGATACCATTGAAGTTTTAGAGAGGTCACGGAAGCCAATCAACTGTAACTACTTACAATACTCAAAATTTTGAAGATCAATCATATACATCATCTGAACCTGTTTCTACTTCAAACGATAGGATTCAAAGTTATTGCCATGACGGACAAAGGTTCGAAGATACTAGACGAACCTCAAGTCTCGCAGCATATACCAGACTAGAGTAAAGATGCAAATTGGATCGCTCGAGCCGGAGAGTGCGCAAGACTTCGTGCCATGAGCTCCTCACCTTGGCAAGATTTCCAATTCGAGAGCTCAAATCTGCGCATGAGGCCTTCTCAGACTTGAAAGTTCTATCGCGAAACACTAACTTGGACAGCAGACAAAAAGATTAGCCAGCCAATAAACGAAACATGAGATAGTACGAGACACATATAAATATACGAGAACTCAAACAAGAAAATCTTCTATGGAGGCAACATCACGTTAAAATTTCTTTGTTGTTGAGGAGCTGAGTAGAACTGTGGCGTTATGACACAGTCAATACCAAGGATCTTTCCTTTCTGTCGGATGAATCATTTGTTTAGCAATGTAGATTTGGAGGGATGGAACGTCTTATATCTATATAACACACTGAGACCATTGAGCACAGGCAAAGCCAACACACCTGGAACAGAAGAGAATTGCAAAATAACCCGAAAAGTTTATGACTCTTCATTTCCAAGCCTTGAAGTCTCCAATTTGCTGTATTGGAGAATCGATATCGGGAATTGTATGCTGGTAGTATTAACAGCTGTGGGGATGACAGTGTGTGATTGAGTTGGAGCCATGTCGGCCCTTAGTGCTGAGATCATAAGCATCGAAAGCTCGAATTTTCAAGTGAAGAGAATAATTCAAAAGGGATTTGAACAGAATCTGCTGAGTGTCACCAAAATCTTTAATTCCTAAACGAGGATCTGATTCAAACATCGAACATGATTCCGGTGAAGTAGCACGCTTGCCATCCTAATAGTTATCATTAGCGTTCCCAATCATGCTGCGTGCTCCAACAACAGAAGAGCTCTTTCGAATGCCAATTTTACTGCTTTCCTGTCTATTGCTGTCTTTTGGGCGGATTAAGATACCATCTTAGGCAGCTTTAGTCAATGTGATACCACCCAGTAAAGCAATAGGACTACAATACTGATTTGAAGCTCAAATATAAGTGTTGGAAAGCTCGATATTATATTTTCACAAGCCTTTGTTAAAACTGATGGGATTCATGTAAGGTAGTGTCATCTTGCTCGATCTGACTATTATCTGTAGCACATGGTAGCATCAGAAAAGACATCATGAGCACTCGCTCTATTAGAATTTTATTCATTCAGGGAGCATAATTGACAGAACTGCAGGGCACGTGAACCAGTGATAGAAATTTATTATCACATCTCCATTTTCTACCCTCAAGTCAAATCAATGTAATGTGTGGTATTCCAAAACCAGCCATAATCTCTAAACGCCTCGCGAATGCCGCCAGTTACCTTGACTCCGCACCCAAAGATAGTGTGTCCCAGACAATCATACATAATATTACTTTTCGTTTGCCAAAACCATTTTCTCTCTTTCTGCACGTCTCTTCGAGAATTGCTTCTTGGTGTGTTTGCGTTCATTCTCTTGTCTGCGCTTAATGGCCTTGAGTTCCTCGGATTTGATCTCTCCAGCTCTCTTGATGACCTTAGGAACATGTCTGTGACGTTTGATGCGTCTAATTTCGGGCATATGAGCATATCGCTCCGACAATGCCTCGTTATATTCCAGAGCAGTCCGCTGTTTTGCCGATTTAATACCTTCTCGCTTGGAAGCATTGGCTCTCCATAATCGAATATTGCCATCATCTGAACCAGAAAGAATGAACTTAGAATCTGGTGTCCATCTTGCCGAAAAGACCCTCTGCATTCGCTTGGTATGATAAATATCTCTTGAGTGCCCCTTGGTCCGGCTCCACAGCCTGACTGTCCTGTCGTATGATGCTGTAACGAGCTCTTCACCAGTTGGGCTGAATTCTACATCCATGCAAGCAGCGACATGACCCTTTAGCACATTCAATGCTCTCTCCATCTTTCTCATATCGAAAATATAGACATTGTGATCTTCGTTGGCTACCGCGAAATTGAATGCTTCCATAGGATTCCATGATATAGCATTCGAGGCAAAATTGAGCAGAGTTTTGTGGATTGGAAGTCCAGTCCGAAGATCATATAATACAACCGACCTATCAGTAGCGGTGGAAGCAAGTATAGAGGTTTCAACCTGATTAAATGCTACGTTGGTAATAGTATCAGTCGAATTTGGCCATTTCAAAACATCTGGTGGCGCATTTTGTTTCTCGAGATCGTATATTGAGATGACTCCAGATGCCGCTGCGAATGCGTTATTCGATCGGTGATGTGATAAGCTTGTAAATGCATTGGTTCCCAACCATGTTGCCACGGGCGCAGATCCAGTAGTTGTATTGTAGGGGTCGAAAAGTTTGATCGATCGGTCACTTGCGCAAGTTAAAAGTTTCTGGTCCCTCGTCCAACTCATGCCTTTGATAATATTCTCATGCGCACTAGTTTGCCATACCTCATCCCGAGAGGTCAAATCCCATACCTTCACAACACCATCGCCACTACCACTTGCAAATCGTTCGAGAGCATTGGGATCCTTTGCCATTGTGTAAACTCCATCGACATGTCCTTTCCCTAATTGCGCGATGAAAGGAGCGGCGAACATCCTTTCCATTTTTGTGGCATTGAGGGCGCGGGTATATTCTCGAGCTCTTTCGAATGGATGTAATGCTGGATCTGTAGGAAATATCAATATCTGCCTCCCAGTGCCCTTCATGGAGTCAATTATACATACCAAGGTTGCGGGGCTGTTTGGCTTCAGACCCTGGGGCCTGAATGGACGCCCGACTGAGTGCTTTAATCTTCTATAGAGTAGCTGAGTTAGCAAAGTATAATACAGATTGATGATTGGTTAGAGTCTTAACTTACCATATTAAAATCAGTATGTTGTTGTCATTATTGAAAATTTGAAAGTTATAGTTGAAGTTATCGCAAAGAAATATTGAGGTGATGGTAAAAATCCAGCCAAATAAAATTTTGCAGGGGTGTTGCTTTTTAGCGCAGATCCACAAGCTCCAGGTTCCTAGTGGCATCGTAATGGCGAGTTTACCTACAAATGCGATTCCCTTCAAAACTTCAAACACAACTTCACAACTCTACCCGAATTTAATTCTCTACGATTATCAAATATGGCACCAGCAGAATCATTAAGGATACAAGAAGCCCAAAAGTTGGCAAAGACAGATCCAAGAAAGGCAGAGGCAGAATACAAGGACATCATCTCCAAACCACCTTCAGTAACATCAGAAGCTTCTGTTCGAGAATATGAAACTGCGTTGGTGAGCTTGGGAGAATTGTATCGAGATGAAAAGTGAGCGGCAGATAACCCAGAGCTTACTTAAATTTGGGATAGTCACTGATTTCTGTATAGAAAAGCAAATGAGTTGGTAGATTTGATCACAACAAGCCGGACAGTATTATCATCATTCGCAAAAGCTAAAACAGCAAAGCTAGGTAAGAAGATTGGGATTTCTATGTCTGGCCAGATAGTGTTCTATATAAAAGTATGGTTAGGACTCTGCTAACAAGCTTTTACTCCAGTGCGACAACTTCTGGATCTATTCAATTCCATTCCCAACACAACAGATACCCAAATCACAGTCACAAAATCATGCATCGAATGGGCCACATCCGAACGTCGTGGCTTTCTAAGACAGAACCTTGAAACCCGTCTCGTCAGCCTTTACATGATCAAGCAAGATTACTACGATGCTCTTACCCTCATCAACAGCCTCCTCCGCGAGCTCAAGCGTCTCGATGACAAGCTTGTCCTCGTCGAAGTTCAACTTCTGGAATCTCGCGTTTACCATGCTTTAGGAAACACAGCCAAAGGACGCGCCGCACTTACCGCTGCCAGAACAAGCGCCGCATCTGTGTATACCCCCCCTCTTCTCCAAGCCGGCCTCGATATGCAATCTGGAAAACTCCACGCCGAGGACAAAGACTTCAATACCGCATTCTCCTACTTTATCGAAGCGTTGGATGGATACCACACACAAGACGAACCGGAGAAAGCTACTGCAGCACTCCAATATATGCTTCTTTGCAAAATTATGCTCAATCTTGCCGATGATGTCAACCAACTGATGACCTCCAAACAAGCCATCAAGTATGCAGGCAAAAATCTCGAAGCCATGAAAGCCGTCGCTCGTGCCCACTCCAACCGTTCTCTAGAAGAATACGAAAAAGCACTTGGCGATTACCGTCATGAACTCGGCTCCGATGCCTTCATCCGGAACCATCTCCGCCGTCTCTACGATGCCATGTTGGAGCAGAATCTAATCAAAGTAATCGAGCCCTTTTCACGCGTCGAAATTGCCCACATTGCCAAGATGGTTGGTCTTGATACACAACAAGTAGAGAGGAAGTTATCACAGATGATTCTTGACAAGGTGATTATTGGAGTATTGGATCAAGGAGCTGGATGTTTGATCATTTACGATGAGACGGAGAGAGATGTAGGATATGATGCTGCATTGGCAACGATTGAGAAATTGAGCAGTGTGGTCGATGTGCTTTATACCAACCAAGCGAGTATGCTCGAGTAGGCTGGCGGCAGGAAGGCTAGATGAGAAGATAATGCATGCTTGTATCATAGAGGCGTAAAGACTGAAGGTGGGCAAATGATATGACATGATATGAAATGGCTTTTAATTCTCAGTTCCAACATTCGAAAGCATTTCCATTCGTGAATGATAAAAGTGAACGCAAATACAAGTGGTGCCACCAAACCATGCACAGCAACTTCTCTCGTGGTGTCCAATTTCTTCAATTCTCTTTCATCCTATCATAATATGGCTTATTACAATAATACACGTGATACACCTGGGCGAAAATCCCGTACCCAAAAAAGCCAAAAGAAGTGCCAGCAAACTCATTTTGCTTTTTACAGTCCACACGTTTCGCTCCTGAAATCATACATGCACGCTATGCTTATGCTACCCAGGTATCCTTCCATCCAAACATCCCTTGACTCCAAAGTGCTCCAAATAATGAGACTCGCTCGTTCGCTTTAGAAAGCTCCAAATACGAGGTATACAAGAACCATAATGTGTTCCAGAAACCTCCCCAAAAAGCCACACGTACATATTTACAGAGTAGAACAAAAGAAAGTAGAGGTGGGTGATATGATTCATCCAACTATGCACCCATCTCCCGGAACCCCATACCCAATGTTCAAATCTCAATCGCAGCCTTGATGAAACCACACTTCATTATTCATCCGCACCCTGATTCTCCACAATCATTAAGAACTAACCCCCTTCCGCCTCCTCTCCTCTCCTATCAGTAGCGCAAAAACCCTCTTTGCCACAACCGCCTCATCCCACCCTGGAACTTCCCCCCTGAACTCATCCACCGCTTCTAAATGCCACTGTTCCAATCTCATCTTTTCATTCCCGACTTCCTTTCCCTGTTTGTTCCCATTTTTAAAGACCCTAACTCCTCCCTCGCCAATGCCTACTCCTTTATCTTTGAGATTTACTATCTTTCCCAATAGTCCACTAATAACTCTTGTGGAATTTCTTCTCCCATATTTAGAGTTGGAAGATCCAGTTGAATTGACCTCGGAATCAGACGCCTCTTGGTTCTGATTCTCGGGCTTCCATGTTTGTAGAATGGAGTCGAGAAGAAGCCAGTGATCGCGTGTCCAATGTGTAGGAGAAAGTTGGGGGTTTATAGGAGAACTGGGTTGTGGAGAGGAGGAAGCGAAGACAACGTTTTTGCTAGGAGAAGGTTGAGATGGCGGGGCAGTAGAGCGTAGAGGTGAGCGAAGTATAGATTTTGTGGGGGAAGGAGGAATGGGAGCTTCGAGACGATGTTCGGTCCATTTTGGCTGGAGATTTTGAAGCTGTTGATTTTCTGTTGTCTTGACGGGCGCGGCTGCATTAGGTACTGAAAGTTCGGAAGACGAACTCTGGGCAGGATCAGGTTGGATCGCAGGAACTTTGAGCTTGTTGCTCCTGCTTGGCGATGCGTTTGTCAGAGCACCGACTAAGGACGATGATGATGTTTCTGGGGTTGGCAAATTGGTCCTTGTGGATCCTAATTTTCCAAAAATGCCTCTTATCGATTGAGAGATGGGTGCAGTTGGCGCATCACCATTCTTATGAAGTCGAGGTTGGAATCCTACTTTTTGGGGAATGGGAGCAAATGAGCTCGTTTCTTCCTCAGTATCGCCTGATGAACTGTCCCGAGGAGACGGTAACTCTTTCGATGATTGTCCTTCAGTGCTCGGCCCTCCTCTATTAGAAAGAGTTGGTAGCCCGCCAAACGGCGATGATCGTAGAAGTGCAGATATATCAGGCTTCGTATTACCCAGGCTACGAATCTTTGGCTGAAAATTCTGCTTCTGTGGTATCTGCCACCCAGACAAGTCAAGGGTTGAGTCACTATCGGGTTGAGGATTTTTTTGAGAGCTTTTCGATACATCAGCCTGCTTCGAAACGCTTTTTGGCGAGGGCTCTTCAACTATGGGAGCTTCTGCGTCATGGTCAGGCGATAGGCTAGCAAGCTCATCGCTATAGACTAAACGCTTGCTATTTGTTCTCCACGGGCTAGGAATTTTACTTCGTTTAGGTCGTTCAGCGTGGTCGGATTTGTCAGAGTGAAGCTGGCCTTCCTGGTTGGAAGCATCTAAGGTCTCCAGTAAGAGCCCAAAGCTTTCATCGTCTTCAAAGTCTTCTTCCTCATTATTACCGACACCATTATCGGCATTATCATCGTCTTGAGTATTGACCTGCATCTTTCCAGGTAAATTTTCCTGCTCTTCACCTGCAACCAGGTCATTATCATTATCAATGTAATCTTCATCTCCATCTATATCGTCATCATCATCGGAACTTAAAACCATAACTTCATTGGTACTAGCTGTAGAGATTTGTTTGCTTATCGCAGCTCGTTCTGCTGCCCATTTTTCTTGCAAGCTACTCAGAGTTCTTTTAGTTTCCACAGGTTTTTTCTCCAATGACGATGATGACGGCACTGGCCTTTCAACAGCTCCGTTGCGGCTATTCTCTTCAAGCTGCGAATTCGTAGAATTGATAGTTCTTGACGACTCGTGTTGAGGAATGACCGCCGCATTAATGGAAACCGACATGCGACGGCTACTAGGTAGCTCAAGATTGACATTTTGGGATTTATCCGTAGATGGATGTCTTTGTACCGCCCCATTTCCAACAAATGGGTCCTCGTCGAGAACAGGCCTACTCCAGCTTCTTCTCCGCGAATGTTTCGAACCCAAATTTTCTTTGTGATCTAATTTTGGCAGCGACGTTTGAGGCTGCTCAGCGGGCATAGAACGACTAATATTGGTATCTGGATACGCACTTGAGCTAGATCTCCTTCCTGTTGCTGGACTCTTAAAGGGACTAGCTAGACTCTCGGATCTACTTCTGGGCAATGATGATGGTATAACAATATCTTGCAAAATACGGCCAGCCTTTTCAGCTGGTGATGATGCATTTGTATTCGAAGATTCTGGCCTCTCGGATGGTTGCCTTGGTGGCTGGATAGGCGGTGGCAATGTGGGGGATGAGAACACAATAGCTGGAGTTTGTGTCAGCTTGGGATTTGTTTGCCGTTGCTGTTGAACATGTGCGGTATATGTAAATCGGCGTGATGCAATTGCAGGCGGCGAGGAATGGATTTGCGAGTTGATGAAGGATTCTTCAGCAGAATTCTCAGTATCTTGCCTTTCTGGCAATTTTCCTTCATTATTTTTTACCGAAGTTGGCTGCTTAGATTCTTTCGTTGGTGGCGAGGGCGATTTGGATGGCTTTGGCGATGCAGCAAGATGTGATGATTTCGCGCGATCTTGTGACGGCTTGGAATTTGGCTTAAAATCGGGTCCCAACTTCTTTGTTGAACCCGGCCGAAGCGGTGCTTTGCGCATTAAACGTGGGGTGGCAGCGTCAAGTGGAGCTGCATGCTTGGTAGACGATGAATCCTCGCTTAATCCTCCAGCTCTTTTAGGAGGCTTGATCCGAGTATCCGATAGGCCGCTATCAGCATAGCCGGGTAAACTTTCTGGATGTGACATCTCAACGCCCTTTTTTCGCGTAGGAGCTGGGGTTGCGGCCTCGAGAATTTCGGGTGGTATGCTTGAAAATGAATCATCAATTCGAGCTTCCTGGACGCGGTAAATTTGAGGATTTATAAGTTTCTTGCCTGGTGTTGCAGCTTCCAGGATCTCTGGTGCTACGCTCGAAAATGAATTGTGCTGTAATGTATTTTGGACTGAGAGAATATTTCTATTCTGTGGACGTGCAGCCGAGTTTTGCCCCTCATCTTGAAGTACTCCATTCAGGGGTTTCCTTAACGAAGGTACAGAATCAAGCGATATCAGACTAAAACCTTCACTCTCCATAATGGTGTCAAACTCGGGTCTATGATCCATATCATCGTCCATTTCATCTTCAAAATCCTCTTCTTGCATTTCTTCAGTAGCATTGTTCACTTTTCCATCGGAAAATTGTCCTATCTCACGCGTTTCATCAAAATCTTCATCCGTCTCATCATCAAAACCATCGCCTCCATAATCGCCGTTGTCGTCATCATCTTCAATGAGACCATTCGATTCTAGAGATGGAGCGCCATTTCTCAAACTTTCACTTGGAGGACTTGTTTCCTCTTGTGCCCTGTTTGACGAACTTGGCATTTGAGAGGTCTCCAAAACGCTTGACCAACCTGTTGTTGGAGGCGTTTCTTCTCCAGGGTGGAATCTTGCAATGACAACATCCTCTTCAATATCTTCACTGCTTGGGAAAGTCGACGTGGATTGATAGGCGGGATGCTGGGAAATTGGACTTTCCGAATTGGCATCAATGGTTTCCAAAAGATCAATCTCTTCCGGCATCAATCCCTCATGAATGTCAGCCTCTACCACCTTAGGCTCGGCACTGGGAACCTGTACTTGTTCTGCCACATCACTTCCATCTGACAGTCGTATTTCTTCTCGCAGCCTAGACCTTGGCCTACCACGACCTCTTTTAACCACACTCGATGGGACCAAATCCGAAGTAGCTTTTCTCTTACGCGGTGTCGCCTTTTTGATAACCTTTGCTGACTTCGATTGTGATCTAGAATTTCCCACCGAGACCTCTTCGTCGTTGACATCTTGGCTTTGATTGTCTACCTCCTCTCCAACACTTTTTCGTCCACGCTTTCCAACTCGATTCAAGGTGCCTTGTTTTTGGACCGGAGTATTAGATTTCCTTGGACGACCTCTGGGCCTCTTGGGTGTTACCTCATACCGAATGCTATTATCATTTTCGGAGTCCGAAAGCCCTCGTAATGGCACTGTTGTCGTCGTCGTTCGCTCTATTCGACGGGGTACTGGCGCAGGTGTAGGTGAACTAAAATTATGAGGTCTGAGGTTGGCATGATCGTCCTCGCTGTCCGAATCTTCTGCTTCTACTGTAACTCTGATTTTTTGTGGTGATAGTGTATTTCCCACATCCAATTCAAAGATTTGTTTTTTCGGAGAACTGGCTGGTAATGGCAGCGATAAACGCGATGAGGGAGTCTTTCGCCGTTTCGTACTTGGTGGTGCTTGATATGTCAAGGAGTCGGCGAGGGGATCTGGGGAAGATAACAAGGCTTCATCCATGCCGTATTGGACCATCATAACAATGAATGCGCAAGAGCGCGATAAATAAATGAAAATCTTCTGTTTCTATGTTCTAATGGAGATAGATATATGAAGATCATTCACTGTCAAATTAATCCAATAATTTCATGTTATGCGGAGGCGTGTATAATTCGTTGTGAATCTTGTCGCAAAATAATGTCTCTATAATCTTTTGAATATTTGAGTTGCGACGATGCGGTTTGTTTACATTGAAGTAAACTTAATTTACAAGCAATTTGGGAACGCAATCTCATTGGTTGATGAGCTGATTCGCTTAGTAATTAATCACTCATCCCTGAAACGCAACGTTGGAATCATCGTTGGAACAAAGTTGTTGTGATTTCGCACCACTGCCTAACATCTGTTATTAAGAGAAGCATATACTCTACTTATTACTATACTAGAACTATACTAAATACACCAAGAGTTGTTCGTCTTCATAAGATTCAGTGAACTCAAGCAAACATACATCAAGAACTTCAGAGCTTATTAGCAACGAAGGGCTTTTGTTGTCAACTATCTAGATAGGTAGGCTGGATTAACACTGTGTTTCTGGTTTCATTACCCCTCATAATGCCTTGGCAATGCCCGTGTTATTGTCTACTGTGCGTAGATATACCTCATTATCGAAGGTAGCTCAGTGGCATGGTGATTGTTGCATGAACCATAGATTCATCGCAAATGTGTCTCTGGACCTACACATCAATGATTCTCATTCAGTAATTACCTTGAAGTAATCATGATGAGACTCGTCGAACTGATTTCCAAAGTGTCAAGGCAACCGCTCTTGCATGCAGCGTCTTGAGCTTCTCTGCTGCTGTTGTGCTACAGTAATCAAATAGTCGACTCTTTAAACGACTTGGGTACAATGAAGTTACATAGAACTACCAACTTCGTAAAGTCAGAGCGTAGAACGGGGTTACGTACTTATCCTCGCTTTCTAAGGTTAACCTCGAGCTACCCAAGTGTCTACCGAGTACCTAGTAGATCCATCACCTAGGTAATGATTGAATCTGGGGTAAATCATGAGGATGGGAGGATGGCTCGAGGATTGCTCGAGCATGGCTGGCTTACTAATTATAAAATTGAGCAATTCAAACTTTGATTGGTCTCAATTATATTTGTCAACAAAAACCTAACATGCTCCTGGTGCTCCGATTTAACATGCTTACTTAATAACTGATTACTCAGTTCCAGCAACCCGATTTGTTGCTCCGGCTAGTCGCTCGCCAACTCAAAAGGAGATATCGCGGTATTCCGAAACCACTTTGCCACATGGCGTGCTGCTTGAATAGTCATCTAGCCCTCGGCTTTTGGGAAGGAAGTGGCTGAGAGTGGTACACTTTTCGACGGTGATAAGATATGGGCGAGTAATCTTACCCCTCGATTTCTAAGATCTCAATGACGTGCTAGCACGGCACTGTTTTCGTTGCTTACAATATCAGAATTTGTTGTTACATCCTCTTTATACTTATACGTCCGCATATATATATACATCTATATCCATTGCTATTGATTTAATTTCATTGCTTATATTAATACAGCACAATAATTGAAGCACATATCCATATACATACATTCTCGCATCAATTTGTTAGACAATACTTACTAAACCATCAAAATACACTTGACTACGTCACTCCTACGACATTTGAGTATCATCCCTAGAAGCACGCATAGACAATTCAACATCATGACAACCGCCGCACCTATCCACAACACACCCGCTCACAACCTTTCTCCATCTTCACGGATTGAAGCCGCTGGTCAAATCAATATCAAAGACAGTAGTTTCGTCCCTCGCGGTGATACAATCGTCACCCTCAATTATTTCAGACCCCCGGAAGACGGCTCCGTACCTTTCAATTACGTCGAAGAACCACCCCAAGGACAACCTCAACGCAACTTTGGCGATTTTGATATCCAAGTTCCTATCAGCGATATCCGCGGTAAAGAATCACAATACAACCTAAACAAAGATGCATTCGAAGTAATCCTCGGAGTTCCGGAGTCTGCAGAGAGGGAATTTCGAGACGATGACTCAATCAAAAGAAACTATTATCCCGAAGTCGAGAAATTAGTCTTGGATAATGTACCCGGCTCGAATAAGGTGTTTATTTTTGACCATACGGTTCGTCGCTCAGATCCCAATGCTCATCGGGGTCCCGTCGCAAGAGTCCACATCGATCAAACGTTGAAATCAGCCAAACAACGTGTCCATCGTCATTTGCCAGAAGAAGCAGAGAAACTCCTTCAAGGTCGTTTCAGAATTATAAATGTATGGCGTCCAATCAATGGAGTGGTTCAAGGGAACCCACTAGCTTTCGCTAGCTCGGCAACTACTCTCGACGAAGATGTTATCCCGGTCGAACATCGATATCCAGATACAACTGGTGAGACAGCTGGTATCAGATACAATGAGGGACAAAAATGGCATTACTTGTCTGGAATGAAGAATGATGAGAGATTGTTCTTAGAGTGCTTCGACAGTGAATCGTTGAAGCCTGGTACTGAGGTTCAGGGTGGTAGAGTACCACATACTGCATTTGAAGATCCTAGAACACCTGAGGGTGCAAAAGGTAGAGAGAGTATCGAAGTTAGATGTTTGGTGTTTGGTCCTTGAGAATCGAATCGAATTGTACTGCATAGGCGATAGAGGATATTGATTTGGAGTTTTGATTTAGCATAGGAGGTTACGATACATGATCTGAATTTACGAATTACTTAAACATCATTTTATCTTTCCTGGCGTGAAAAATTCGTGACTGCACGGAATACGCACAAACACGTCAAGATCCCATCCCCTTCTCTTCAGAAGATATCCAGCATGATTCAAGTGAGTTGCGTGGAAACACCATCCAATGCATGCGCGAACAACCCATCGTATCCACCCATCTACTCCGAGTCAGTATGCACCACATCACCAATTCTCCTCGCCGCTAAGAGACTTAATCCTCGAATCTATGCATGCGCATGCTGAATATCAGAAAATCATCAATGACAACAGTGCAGTCGCAGTAATACTACAGTACAGTATCTATTGCATACTCCACAGTCTAGATAGGTGCGTATGGATAATAACCTTAACCAAGATTTTTTATAACATCTATCAAAAGTCCCAGCAGGACCAATTCAACCAATCCTGCACAATAAAAATAAGTAGAAACACGTGTAGAAAAATGTGTTTTCTTCTTCTTCTTCTTCTTCTTCTTTATCGTGTTCCCCCCCCTCCTTCCCCAGATATTTCCTATCATATCAATACACCTGAGCAAAACAAAACCAAGAATCCCCTCGATAATATAAGACCTAGTAGTCGCTTAGAAAGTTAGCACAGAATAGAATATAACAACCACCTGCAATTACCTAACTGACCTATCTATTATTTCAAGATGGGTTTTTAATCTCGACTATGCATACTTGGTTCTTGGGAATGGATAGTAGGGAGATTTCTTGTGAAGAATGTGAATGTGAATCTTTTTATAGGTAGGTAGGGAGGGAGGGAGGGAGGGATAGGTGGTAGATTGGATTTTGATAAATGAGATTTATTTGGGAGGGAAGGGAAGGGAAGGGGAGGGGAGGAGTGTAATTTTGTTCCTCTTGGTATTTATTATTGGTTGATATTTGGAGTTTGGTGATGATATATTTTGGGGATGATGATATAAAAACAACAGTCCATCTCATCTCTCTCATCTCTCTCATCTCTCTCATCTCTCTCATCTCTCTCATCTCTCTCATCTCTCTCATCTCTCTCATCTCTCTCATCTCATTCCTATTACTCATTCCTATCCCTCACAATATTAATTTTACACCTAATAGATATACAATCAATATATATATATATATATACATACATACATATAAATTACTCCCCATTACTCCCCATTACTCCCCATTACTCCCAATACTCCCAATACTCCCAAACATCACTACCCCCAAATACAAATATCAAAATCAACCATCAATCATCAATCACCAACCATCAATCAATCAACCAAACAACTACAAGTATTACAATATCCATAAATCCCGGAATCAAATTAGGAAAGATATCAACTCAATACCTACCTACCTACCTAGGTACCTACAGAAAGATATGATAGAAAGATTATTAAATAATAGAAGAACCCTAGAATATCGAGATTAATTCGAGAGGGAAAATATGAAGTTACTTCAGGGGTTCGCTTACTATATATAGGTATATGATACAACCTCATGATTATACTATATATCTAGTAGATCAAATCAACTAATTTGTTTGTCTATAGTATACACATACACACACGTTTCATCACATCACATTACATCACATCACATCAGAAAATCACAAAAAAGTTCTCAACAAATGAATATTATACGGCTCAGGAAGATTTTCATTGTTTTCTCTCCCACTTCTCTCAACCGCTTACAATTATCTCTCAAGCCTTAAAGAAAATTCATCTTTTCATATTCTCATCTCGTTCCATTTCCCACACTCTCTCTTTCTATCAAATCCCACTCATCCACATTCTATCAACCACCCAAACAATGAAACCCCCCCAAATCCTTCCCGAACCACAAAAATTCTCTCTCACATAAGCTGAAAGCTCGCAGCTAAAAGATCAAGATCAAGATCCAGCTTGTCAAAGCCATCTTTCATGTCAACCACATCCACATCCACAATCAAGTCTTTCTTATGTGTATACAACAGAAAAAGTCCCCCAACACTGCAAATTCCCAGATCCAGGCCGTCATATAATTATCCCATCCATCCATTGAATGCAAGAGGATCCCCCACAAAAGAAAAATACCAAAACCCCAGGATATGAAACGCCAAAATAACGATCCCATCATAAAGCTCCAGATGAAGGAAACAAAAACAACGCATAGAGCCAGTCCAGCAGATTGGTATATGCTTCCACCATGCTCCTTTCCGTGCAATCCAGTTCCATCCCATCCAGTCCCATGCCATCCCAAGAACTCGACCCGCGAAATATTTGATGCGAGGGGAATCCTTTAAAGAGGAATACAAAAAAAAAACAAGCAAGATGTAGCATGCCCGCTAACTACCATGTTACCAGAGTGAAAAAGAAAAACAAAAGAAAATTTCTAGAATTAAATGAGTGGAGTTGTTTTTTTTTTTGGTGAAAAATGACATCAATCATTCGCACCAAACTGTGGAGTATGCAGATGCCCGACTCCGTTAAAATGCAATCGCTAGCAAAAACGCGCAGCGCGAGCCACTTTTAATATCCCAGCCCTATGTATGTGAATGCCGCCCGCGCCCTTTCAAAATGAAATCATAATCCTCATGCTGTGATATTGTGAATCGCAGAATTCTCAAGTTGGTATCCTTTGTTGATCTCCCGAAATAAAAGTTGCGCCTCGCTCAAAAGAAAACGCGTGAAATGAAACAAAGTCGAATATGGATTGATTAAACTCTCGAGGCGTCTGGATGCGCCATCTGAAATCGGAATTGCTGAACCAAAGAATTGATGACTGTTTCTGTCCAAAGAAAATGTAATATGGTCTCTCGCCTTTTTGATACAAACACCCCACATGATATATATTACAATTGATATAGTATGTACAGATAAATCGAATATTGTTGAAGTGTGAAGTAAGTTGAGATTATTGATGATTGCTGTCGAGGGAAGGTTTTGGTGAAAGAGGTGTTCGGTTGAAAACGGTGCGACCGAGACTCTTGAGTACTCCAACGCTTTCATTTGATTCAGCATTGACATAAATGCTTGTAGCCGGATCAATCCTGACACGACAGAAGAGTGTGGAGAAGAGGAATTGATCACCGTTGGTGTCGTAAAGAGGTAAAGTACGGTAACCTTGTTTGAGACTGCTGAGTTTGGCAGTATATGTAGCCAGGGGTAGAGTTTTATCGTTGTAACTGTGGCCGTCCGATGAGCATCTAACCGTCCAGCGAACAAAAACGAGTTCTGGAAATTTAGTTGTTAAAGCGAAATTGAATTTCTTATCAAAGACTGGAGTGAACCCATTTTCTTGGACGATGTGTGTGCGACGCTTGTGAGGGGCTCCTAAACCAGAAGAGCCATCTTTAGCAGAAGCGTCAAGACCACCTTCACCAATGACACCTTTAGTCTCCTTGCTCTTATCATCAGCATGATAAACTTCGACTTCAACATATGGATCGACAGAACGATTAGAAGGAAGACCCTTTGGGCGCATGAGTTGTTGAGCAGAGATAATGTCAATTGAGAAGTTAACATTCTTGCGTTCTCTCTTGACATGATCAGCTCCTGCTTCCTCTGGAACACTAGGAAGCATTTTAATCTCTCGAAGCTCGCTTGGTTTGAGGACATAACCGGATTGATCGGTTCCTCCTGCAAACATAGCATCATTCATTTGCATGCCTAGATCGTGGGTCTGCCAGTTGAGAGCGACCATCTGAACACTTCGTCGCCAGTATTTGAGAGGATCAAAATTGGTAGATGCAACACGCCATCCATTAGGATACACTCGCATGAGATATCTCATGTTGTGTCTGGTCATCGCTCGGCGATCAATTTGCGTCTTGCTATTCCTGTCAAAGGTAGACTCCATGAATGAGAAGATGTGATTGTAAGCTTTGCTTTCTGGATCATCGAAACCACGGAATTTAACACCAGCACTGTAGATACCAAGCTCTCCGAGGACCTTGACAATCTTGCTTGTCTTGGGCTTATCCTTAGGTCTGTCTTCGTTGCCTTCACTATCGCTACTGCTGCTACTCGTAGTTTCATCAGTTCCAGTCCTTCGGATGTTTTGCTTAATATTGCTTCCACTCGGGTTTGAAGTTGGTGGAGGCAAGAGAGAGCCACTGGAAATGCTTGAGTTATCGAGTCCTGCAGGATAGACGCGAGGTGAGCTAAGACTGTTGCCACGAGACCGACCATTGATCTTGGGGGGAGATTCATCAGAGATTCTGGGTTTCTTGACTTTGATTAAAATTCGATCCATCAATTGAGAGGGCGAAGGAAGCTCCTGGGATGATGGATCAAGAGGTTCTGTGACGAGTAAATCACCACACGCTTCTTTGATGATCTGAGCCATAGCTGCCTGCTGGGCATCGTTGCAGTGAACCTCGAGAGAAATCCACAATGGAAAATGTGATTTGACAAATGCATATTTCGCAATGGTGTACATCACATCAGAGAACATAATAGGTCTGGTCATGGTGTGACCGTGATTGACAATCGGTCGCCCGTCCTTTCCATCCCAACAATCAATTTCAACACATCGGCAACCTTTGATCAGAGCGGATATGTAAGCCTCAACACTCGATTCTCCAGCGACTTGTCGCCCCATAAGATAGGTATTGTGAGAGCTAGAAATGAAGTATTCATGCATGGGACGATCGAGAGTAAAGGTTTCGGGGATAGTCTCGAGAGGAACATTATGAACGGATGTGAAAAAAGTGGCTAGGGCTTCTTCACTCATTCGTGCAGCCTCACCCTCTTGTAGTGGCTGATCTCGTGATCTTGATCGACGGGCAAATTTGGCGAAAATAGATTCCCACTTCGCTCGGTCCTTCTCAACGTTTTCTCCTTGTACTACACTGACGAAGTTAATAAACTCTTCAAGTGTAATTCCTTTAACTTTGTCAGAAGCGAGCTCTTTGTAGATCTCGGAAATATCCCCTCTCCGTTTCATGAGCTTCACAAATTCTTGAAATTCGGAAAAGTTGAGTTTCTTTGACTTGGTAGCATCTGCTTGTTGAAATCTCTCACGCAAGAATCGGGAGGACGTGTTGATGTGAAGGTTTTTGCAAAGCTGCTCGACTCCTTCGAAATTAAGAGCCTCTTCATCTTCGGCATGAGGTACGTCGGAAAACTGCTTGGTCATCTCGCCGCGCCAGTAGTTCCTGACGGCTTTTTCGTTAAAGGCCACAAGACTTGACATGTTTTCATACCTATGCTTAGATATAGCTTCAAGGGTCGTTGTCCACAGGTCGAATGTTTGTTCATCTGGTGCAATCAAATGCATGATTTTGGTTGAGCGTCCGGTCGACTTGTTGTCAGGTACAACGTAGAGAATGGAGAAGAAACGAGGTTCGTCCTGAGAGTCAACCTTGAATTCCTCGCGATAGTTAAGAGCGTCAGATCCAAGTCGAATTTCCTTGATGTTGTCGATGAGGAAGCTTTTCGCGGGCCTTGTCTTATCCCACGACACTTTGCACGCTTCATCTTCGAGAACAAATGTAAGAACCTTTCTCTTCTTCTTTGTGATCTTGATCATCGTGGTACCTTGGAGAAGCACGGTAGGTATAACAGGTCCGAAGGCGAGACCTGCGTTGCCGCCAGTCATTGTCGAAGAGCAAGCGAACGATGCATTCGAACTTGGATAGTCACCGGTGAGACCTTCGATACCTAATGGCGAATCCACCCATTCAATGGTATCCTCGTGAACATCCTCGTCGGAATCGGAGTTGATTGGGTAGTGTCTGGAATCTGGGGCTGTATTGGTACTGTCACTTCGACGTCGCAACATGACTGGTCCAGCGCTTTGTTCCCGACTTGTGTTTGTAGACTGCCGTCTTGAAATCTTGTTCGATAGCCTCCTCATCAGCCCTTGTGATCGATTGCCATTGAATGATTCGGCCATGGCAGTTTGACTGTGCTTCCTCGAGACTACTGCGTCGGGGAGGGGATCGAAAGGGGGAAGACGATACTCCGGTTCACGCCCTCGTGGGCCTTCGGGCGATACTTGTAATGAGGAGTTGTTGGTCATGATTTGACTAGTTTCGGGTGACATGATGGGCGATGCTTGTACAGAGCTTGAGGTTGTGACCGAGGAAGCCGACATTGGAACGGTGGGAGCGGAAGAGATCGTGGGAAGGAATTCGGTTCGCACGCGCGATATACCACGTCTTCGATTGAGGGAGGATGACCTCTGTGGATATGGGGACATGTGCGGAGATTGTTGTTGCGTGGGAGCTCGCGAGGTCGTAGGAGTCAGGTTGGGGCTCGAAGTAAGGGAAGACATCTTGGAAGAAGATTCACTGTCATTCATATTGGAATTGCAATGGAAGTGAATTGTCCAATGGCGCAGCTTCGTATGATAAACTAATAGCTGAACTCGGGGTTGAGAACACTATACCATGTAAATATAATTGAGCGCATATCTTTTGAGAAATTGGAGATGGTGGTCGAATGGTAAGCGGTGGTGGATGGTGGATGAGTCGTATATTTTGCAGCAGGTATGGATTTTAAGAATTCGATAGGGGAATCGATTGGATGCGCGCACACATGTATGCTTGATTTCCCTTTTGAGTCAAATTGAATCAGGTGTAATGTTTTCTTTGATTGTTCAATGAGACGTCGGATCTGGATGATGTTGCATTTGATGGCAGTGAATGGTAGAAGTAGGCGACCAAATTGGGAATTATTTCGAAACCTTGCAGTTGTGTAGGAATGAAATTTTGCGTGTTCGACCAGGATTGATGGAGGGGGGAAAGGGAGGGGGGTTTTTAAGTTTCGGTTTATTTTTTTTTGGGTGATGGTGGAGGAAGGTGGTGGAAATGTGGTGCAAAAGGTGCAAAAGGTGCAAATGGTAGGTAATAAGGTAGCAAGGGAGCAAGGGAGCAAGGTAGTAAGGTAGTAAGGTAGTAAGGTAGTAAGGTAGTAAGGTAGTAAGGTAGTAAGGTAGTAAGGTAGTAAGGTAGTAAGGTAGTAAGGTAGTAGTAAGGCTAGCTTCTTGGTGCAGATGGGTTGTCTTTTTTTAGGAGCGTGGGTGAGGGAGTGGGTGAGGGAGTGGATGAGTGGATGAGTGGATGAGTGGATGAGTGGATAAGTGGGTGGATATCAGAATAAATACTCTGTACCTAGCATGTAATGTAATGTATGTAGGTAGGTAGTAATATAAGTAGGTAGTAGGTAGGTGGTAAGTAAGTAATAAGCAGGTAATGTTCAAAAAAAGGTCGTGTTAGGGTAATGGCTTGCTGGTTCGCCAAAGAATCCCAGAATCCCAGAATGCCAGGTCTGCAGGAGAGAAAGAGAATAGAAGAATGAAAGAAGAAATATAATAAATAAATAATAAATAATAAATAAAAATAATACCAATAAAAGCTGGAGGACAGCCGACGGTATGTGGCAGTAGGTAATTATGCTCAAGAGCTAATATGGAAAGTCAAGGTCCTACCTAAACACGGTGGATGTGGATGTGGATGTGGATGTGGATTGGGATTTCGATTATATTTTCGGATTTCGATTGTAAATTGTAAATTGCCCTTTTCTTCTCTGCTCTTTTTTTCGGCCTCTCGATTCCCCCCTTGGAGATGGTGAGGACGTTTGGTGATATCTTTATGTCGCTGGCTTTATTGTTGGGGGGTTCTTCTCGCAGAAAAGGAGAGGAATGTAGATGATGGATATGATAAATGGGTATCAGGAAACAAAGAAAGGAGTGAGGTCAAGAATATAAATGATTGGGATCTTTTCCGTGTG
The DNA here is from genome assembly GCA_004916875.1 of Botrytis galanthina. Taxonomy (NCBI): domain Eukaryota; kingdom Fungi; phylum Ascomycota; class Leotiomycetes; order Helotiales; family Sclerotiniaceae; genus Botrytis; species Botrytis galanthina. Next base: position 27,150 of record PQXL01000303.1, read on the forward strand.
TAGTAATTGAATGAAGAATAAATGAATGAAGAATTGATAAACAAGGAGTGATGATCTGAAATGATGATGATGATGATGATGTCTCTTTCCCCTCTCTCCTTCTCATCAGTATATTCTCAGCCCGAACGTTAACCCTAGAAGCCTTAGGGAGGTATCGAAATAGTGAGCGATTGGTGTGCGCGAATCAATGAATCATTGACCCACGACCCAACCTTTCCCTTCACTCGGTACCTATGATATTGGAGAGCCACTCAAGAACCAATTTACTTCAGTGGCTTGTTAGTGCCCAAGAAATCGTTCGTTCAGTGGAGAGGAGCGTTTGTGGGTTTGGTGGGTTGCTGATTTGCTGCGGTGCTGCTGTGCTGCTGTGCTGATTTGCTGGTTTCTGATTTGCTGATGTGTTATTTTGCTATTTTGCTATTTTGCTATTTTGCTATTTTGCTATTTTGCTGAGGAATCCTCAGTACCTAGTAGCTATCAAGTGTAGCGTCAAGTGTAGTCTGTCTATGAAGTGTACGCGGGAGCACGAAGTGTGTATCGAATGCGTATATCCTCCAGCGATGATAGATAGACAGCGGAGATACCTAGCTCAGGCATACATGCCCATGAATCCGAATGGTCAGGCTGATTTAAGGCTGCTGAGGGCCGATGCTCTGAACACTAATGTAGTAATGAAGGACGCTACCAGACAGACCTTAATACTTTTGACTTTGGCACTCGATTGATCATCAGGGATTGGATTGACACTTTCCAGGTTTTGCTGGTCGTGCGGTGCGGCTTCGCTGCGAGCGGCGCGCTGGCCTTAAAACAAATTGATAATAGGAATTGCTCGCTACTCTGTAATCTTGCAAAATATCCAGGACGTGGAGGGTGGTCCCGAAATAACTAATATCGAAAGTTTTGGGTCCAATATGATATGTCGCAGCCAGTCAATCAATCAATCAATCAATGATGAATAGCTCGTGCGTGGTGCGTGGTGCGTGGTGTGTCTAGTGGAGTTATGGTATGGAATTGTGCTTGCGCGTGGAATGTATCTGGTGGGTAGCTGGAGATGCTAGATAGATTAAAATGTATGAATCGGTAAATCCGTGATATCCCATCAATTGCCGTCACGTACTACTAGGTAGCTTGGAACTTTCGAACGTCGTACAGTCAGCAGCCCATGCGCCAAAATGGTTTCGCTTTTCTATGGATATCAAATGATTGAAGTGGAGAGCTATTTTCCAGATGTTTTACTTGGGGAAGTTCACACTCATTCGTCTCCGAAAAGTTTCTTTGGCTGCGGCTTCTTTCTTTCTTCCCGTCTTCCAATGCTTCTCTCGCTAGGTCTTCCCTTCCTTCTTATCGATGGATCGAGGACCCTTTAAGAGACGAGGCGAGATTAGATGAGATGAGACGAGACGAGCTGGTGGCTTTTAACTTCTGACTGCTTTAGTTGCTGGTTGGTTACGCCTTGTGCATGTGATAAGTGGAGGGTTGCAAATCGCTATATAATTTGTCTCTGTTCCAAAGATGTGATTCGCAAGGGGCAGATAGGTCAAGATACGAAACTCAAAGGTTAAGCCTTAATGTTTGGTTTGAGTTTGAGCTTCCTGCCGTCTTGTCCGTTGGAGCGTATGTCGATCGCAGTTGGAGTGCCGAGATACAAGGAACAAGGCTCTCGATGATTTGTTCGGAATAGATGCGATTCGTAAATTGAAGGGTGCAAAGGACGTATGGTAGAAGTTAGATAGCTAGGTATACAAGTGATAAGTTTATCCTGACTGTGTGTGGGATGGCTGAAGGAGCAGGTTACAAATCCATGGCGCGATGGCACGATGAGAGCAACATGTATTCGACTGTACTCGAAGTAGATGTGATGAGCTCTAGTGAGTAATCTCAACACGTATGTCACAGTCAAAGCAGGTTAGAATCCAAGATCAATTGCTTCAAATGGAAATATAGACGTCAATAAGCATTAGGATCCTGGGGCTGTACAATAATAATATTCCATCCTATTTCTGGAGCACCGTATATCGTGAGCAAATGGAAAAGAAGCAAATGCCAAACTCAAGATCACTCGTACACAGCTATTTCGTGCATACATCGCGATTGGGATCTGAAGCCCAGCAAATCCCCCCTCCCCTCAAGTTCCCAAGAAGAAGGGACTAGGAGGAGAGCCAACAGGTTGTCTCATCGTCTCATCATTTACACAGTCAATTGCGCAGTGCAGTGCAATATGCACAGGAAATACTGCAGTGATGTTACTCGCTGCAGACCATAATTTCTCCTCCCTCCCCTGTCTTGATTTCACTGCCACAGCATTCTCCATTTCATTAATCCCATCTTATCCCATTCCATCAACAACCAACCGAATCCCCCCGAAGGTATTCCAGTATCGCGCCGTAAGAAATTTAGACGCTGTTCACCTGTGATAAAGTAGGTCTCGTGGTCACATTCGTCAACAGGGGACGGTGACAGTCAGGTTAGGTAGAAAAAGTAGGAACATGGCATATAACGTTGTCATTGGGAATCAATCATGAAATCAGAGCCGACGAAACATTTTGCTTCGTTGGCACACACGGTGATATCAATGGGATCCAATTATAAATCATTACCCCTCGCGCACCTCGAGCAAGCAACATTTTCTCCCCCCCCGTTGTGCCTAATCGTCCATATGGTTCCAACCCCCATCCTTCACCGCTTCGAAAAATCAATTTTCAATCTGTGCATACAATATACCGACCACCAGTTCGACTGACTTGCTCTGCAGAAGAAACACTCACGAGACCAAATGTAATTAGAACAGACCCATCTCCCAGCCCTTCTCGGGTCTTCGCAAGTACCAAATCGGCACAGTGCTCTCTCGTTTCTTCGTCCTCATGCTTGGCGTCGAAATGATGCGTTCCTCAATGTTTCGCGCGGGAAAATTGTGATTGTCTGCGATGCTCTGATTACATTCGGATGATACAGATAGATAGATATCTCAATCTTGTACTCTATCTATGAATTATCACACATTTTTTTTCCGTGCGTGTCTGCTAGCTATTCTTTCCCAGTAGTCTCCGTAACGCAGCTTCCCAGCTTGCAAGCAGGGTTATCACCTACAGGCTACCTGGGTGTAGCATGACGCGCTTGGAAAGATGGATAGGGTTAGATATAAATACAAGGGAACTAGAGAGTGAGTTCATGCAGCAAGATTATATGGAGATAAGAGGAGCGATAATGGACCATGAGAAACGTTCTCGTGTACAGGTGCCATTTTCAATCGCAGTCGGACTTCGGAGATGGAGCTTATAGGTAGATATCAGTATTTGAGCGTATTCACCATGGATCACCTGGAGGTCACTTGCGACGAGAAGCATGTTTACGCTTGAATCCATCCTGTATGTACCTACGGAGCTTCTACCCTTCACATCACATCCTGTACCATAGTGGAGCGAAGATGCAGCATCGATAACCTCGATAGAGTAATCAAAACAGAGTTTCCCCTCTTGCCCCTCAATCTCAATTCTACCTGAGAACGGATATGTTCACCCAGGACTCGGGAGATATGACTCCTCTGCGATGTTGTCCCAATATACTATCCATCATATTACATGCCTTTTGAACAAATGATCTAAACATCGCATTTGCACGTCGTTATTTCTTGCACGACCATTCAATTCACGTTTAAGCCTGGCTGAGCCTGCCTATCATTCTGTCCAAGCGTAAGGACAACCATTCCCTATCCTATTTCAGCAAAAAAAAAACGCCGTCGTATCGATCAGCATAACCGTTCAAGGAAGCCAGGAACCTTCCGTCATAAGGCTCAAACCTCCTTCATCACTCAACCAATAGAAGTAGCAAATCCCGCCCATCAAAAGAAAGCTGATGCTTGCCCCATGTGCTATATTCCCTGCATTGTATGTAATTTTCATGGCATGTAAGCCAAAAAAGCAGCATTGATGTTTCGCCTTGTCTGCTCATCCAGGTTGTTGATTAGTCGATGGCTTGGATTACTTCAACAGATTACGAGGTGAGACCTCCCTATTGAATGTATAACCCATGTCAATCATGGGGCTCCCTTGTAATCAGGGGAGAAGGATCGAAGCAATAAATTCGGTTATTTTTTATCGGATTCTTGGTTTGGCAGAAATCGTCTTTTGCTGATTATCGTAGACCTTTGAGATTAATCTTGAACTAATCCTCGGCCCTGGCGTTGCGTGGATGATCCTACCCGACAAGAAGGTAAATTGGATTACTAAAGAAAGGTTATTTTTAAACGATCAAATGGTTCCGCTGATTCCGTGTCCCGTCCGGAGCATGATTTCCTCTATTCCTAGATTATATATATTCTAGTGATTTCAGTATTGATTCTCAGTAAATGAAACATTCGAAGACCTAACCGCCTGAGATGACATACAATATTGGTAGGCTGGTCTTGGTATCGTGAATAGTAGTGTCAAGGGAGTTAGCGTCAACTCATCCACCAGTCAATATGCACGCAGTTTAAAAACAACGGACGAAGATGGATCGGTAGCTTTGACGTACCTCGGTACAAGTCGCGCTCTGTGCAGTGCAGCCAAGTCAAGCTGCGTGGCAGGATCTGGCGGGCGCTGTTTTGGTACTTGGAGATCATGATACGATGTTTGGAAGCCCTGATGGAAAATTCCTCAGCCCTCAACTCTTGGCAAGGGCAACGAGATTGTTTCATCATCAAGAAGGTCGTACGCCCCACAACCGAGATTCGTGATCGTCCTTTTCATTATTTCCTTCCGTCCTAGTTTATTAGTTGGTAAATAGCTCCTGAACTGCTGAGAGCAGGATGCTCGGGATTCGGATCAAGCGTACCAGCTATAGGATAGCTAAGACTGGATTTGTAAGAAACCTACAAAACCAAGAAGGTTGGCACGTTAGGTTGAAGCCTTGGAAAGTTGAGTAAATCAGGTACGGGGTCCGAATGCGAAGAGTAGATCCTTGCTCCCGCCATAGGAAGACAGCGGAAGAAAAAGTAGGAAGTGAGATAGAAACTGTTGCACCAGGCCAGGAGGAGTGATCATGGCACGGTTGTGCTCGGTTTTCCTGAGCTCTCTAATTATTGGCATAAATCCAATCACTCAATTCATATCATACTTTCCTTATTATGGAATAAATTCTGGGACGGGAGTGTGTTCAAATTCAGAGATTGACCATCCATAGGAGATAGCCTTATCAATTCCATAATCATTCATTACACGATGCAAGTGAGTTTATACCATAAATTATACGACAAGGAAGGATCAGCTTCATGTACTCCGCAGAAGTGTTAAATCTGCAATGCACCAATGCAAGTGGGGTTTGCGAGCATGAGATAATCTCTTTGAAAGACTCAAAATGTGCTGTCGAATTGAGATGTGATGTTTTGGCAAGAATAAGGAGGATCTCTGTGAACATCTTGGGTGAATCTAGTTGAGAAGAGAGAAAGCCTCGAATGCTTATTCGTCAAGGCTTAGATTGAAAAAATAAAAAAATAAACAACATCTTGTCTCAATCTCGTATCCGGGGTACTACTCCGTAGCCACTAAGAACGAATATCGAACTTTCGAACTTTCGAAGCAATTCCCCTTCTATTGGATTCTCGGAGAAAATTAATATGCAAGGCCCTTCCCACACCGGTTTTAGTCCATCTTGGTACAACGACGTAAGCCCAGTTTCGGTCCACATTCAACGTTTATAATTACTTCTTCTTTCTCTTGCTCTCCGCGGATTTGTGCGAAAGGGGTGACGAGGTGACGAGAGAACCGAAAATGAAACACGGGGACCGATTAGTTCGAGTATTTGCAATTGTGGAGACAACAATGAGCTCGTGACTGTTGTAAATGAAGATTCATACGATATGTACATTTTTACCTTCCTGTACTTAGAGAAAGATTGCCCGATAGTTACATTACCAAGAAACCTACAGACCTGCTTAATCTTTTCTCATGCAATGTGGACATCATACATTCTTGCTTACTTACGATGGATTGTTATTTTCCCGAAATGGATATGAAATCGTCCCAATCCATGGCATCCGGCGTATTTGATACGACTCAATATACACTCGGCGACATGTACTCTATATTATTTTAGGGATATACCTGCCAGCTCGGCTACGTCTTGAATCTCCAAACGGCGCGAGATGCGGCCAAGAGAACGAACGGCATTGCAATGTAACGCCAAAATAACCCTCCTGCTTCTACATATGTAATATCAATACCTACGACACTGTGACTGCATGTTACTTACTTGGCATCATTCGATGCAGTTACGGGATAGAACGAGCACATTGTCTGTGTGCAGTACAATCAATCAAGTGATCCGAAGCAAGCTTTCTTTCTCCTTACGAGCGGGAACTCTAAAGTTTCCGTTGTATCTAGGAAGATCCTTCAAGAAATTGAGCAGGATTGCGATAACTTGAGTACGAGTAAAGTCTCAAGAAGTATTCAGCCCCTGGGAGGAAAAGCTGAGCCGATCGTATCTCATACATCATTGCGTCAACACATATCGTAAGACCCTTTCGAGCTACTTGACTACGCATACGCTTTCCAACATCTTACGTTTTCCGCTCCAGCGACAAGGCACCAGGAAGCATGGCACCATCATTCCATACTGTTGATAACCTGTTTGAAATCTGATGCCAACAGACAGACAGCTAGGTAGATATAGCCTTCCAAACAAGAATACCGTTTTTGGTGACTATACGGTTGCGTCTAGTCAAAATTCCCTGATCCATGGTGATGATTTAATTTCTTATCAACAAGATCCATTCTATCTAATTAATTAATCTGTATGCTACGAACCAACTCACTGGATATTACCAAGTACTCACTTGGGGGACTTGATATATTGTTTCTATTGCGTGGCCAGTTCTATAGAATCGGCTAATCATACCACTCAATCCCCTCTGGAACTTTGGAGTCTGTAACTCAATTTTTGTGAGAGGACAAACGAGAATAGCTTCTCGAATCTTTCTGGAAGCTTTTTCGATGAAAACCCTTGGATATTGAAACCCTGCGCCCACATGTTTTGTTTGATCTACAGTGGTACTTTGCCGTTTGATGCCGCTGTACGCTAAATACCCCCTCGTCCCTCATACGCAAGCAAGCAAGCATCATCATCATCTCATTTTCGTTTCATCGGACAAATTGGATATCAATCCCACCCACCCCCACTGACAATCCTAGAACATTGTAGGAACCTCGAAATGTACGGGAGAAATATCTGGGGATAACATTTCTTTACCCACAACGATAATTTAATTTGTGAGTGTACGATGCACCCTAGAATCATATCACGATCCACGGCTACCATATAATTTTATATCGTTCCAATGGCACAAGCAAAGGCATCTATCGGACCAGGACAAGCTCGAAAAGGTGCTGGTCTACCAAAAGATCAGGCTTTGAGCTCAAAATCCCAGAAAAGTTCATCTTTTGGCCCCCAATGTTGGAATAACAGGGGCGCATGTGGTCCAGTTACATCAGGGGTGTTACAGCATAGGTATCTGCCAGTACTGGAAAGCAGCAAGGGTAAAGACAAGGAGAGGGAGAAGCAAGGTACCTGCACATCCTCGTGTTGAAGTATACGACCAAAATCACATGATGGATGTATAACTTCACGCAACATATTAGGTATTATCACACAACGGGTGCGCGCATTCAATTTCATCTATATTTCAACGCAAGTGTGTTTATACGCAGAAGAAATGGAATGCTAAAGACCCTACATGCCGTCATCGTAGCCATGGCATCTGGCGAATTTACATCACTTTTATATCAAATACATCATCATGACTGTCGTACTGCAATGTATTTCTGCACACCGTGAAGGCATATACATATGTATATTAGAATGGAATCAGCACCGAAATTGAATTGCTTAGTTGCATATCTTGGCAGATCCTTGTTGATAATTATGTCTCTACAGAAATCCTTCTCTGGGTCACATTTACTGTTTCACGGGTGAAGAGAGGAGAATCAAAATAAATGACAGGTTTCTGCTTACTTGCTCGATTCTCGCACGAAAGTATCATTGTTGGTAGTCCAATTAGGATAACTGGCGGATATCGCGGATAACTATTTCCTCATAATTCTCCATGCAGAGAACGACATGGTTATATTCCCGAATTGGTTTTTACCGCATGAGCATGCAGAAAGACGTAGCTTCCCGAGCCGATTTTGTTCTCATCTCCACCGAGTTTGACATTTATCTTTAATCCAAGAAAATTCTCCAGCAAAGTGCAGGTAATCATTTATTATAGGAATGTGTTTAATGTATGACAGGTTGTTAATGACACTCTCTAAGGGTTACCCCTCATCCTCACTAAAGAAGTCTGTTCTGCACATGCAAATGTGGGTGCTCTTTTTCATTTCGCTACATGATGCATCTGATAGATCGCATTCTTGAGGTATATTCCAATTTCGCAATGTGACCACCCGAATCACCTTTCTCGACTAGCTGCAAGTCTACTTACTACGCCCCATAATAGATTATCTCGAGAGAAGCATGATGGCCAAGTCACGCAGCGGAAGAGGTTCGCTACTGCACGTACCAATCTGATGAAGAAGAATCGTGTATCGTGATGAAGCTAGTCATTAAAGGAGTGCTCAAGGTGGAATATGGTTTGTCGATCTTTCCATGGCTTTTCAAATAGACGACTCACGCATATCTTCAGGCTGACATATGTTTTTAAAGCAGATTAGAAATGTGCGCCTTGAAATGTGGCTATCTCTGATTGACCGGTAGATTCATTGTCTCACACTCGCTGATATCAAGAAAGTCTCCTCCAAGGTGCTGTGCGTATGGTTTCACTCAGCCGCAAGTACAAGGAAATCTCGGTGCACAAAATATCTCGTCAGTCTCGCCGGCATCTAAATGTGACGGAGATGAAAATATCTTTGATGGAACCTTCGAAGAGAACCTGCATCGGCTTTACTAGGGCCTTTCGACCGAAATGGATAGATTTGGATCGAGATTCAGGCCGATTACAATAAATGCTGTTGTGCTTCTGAAAGAAGCAATGTAACTCCTGTTGTATTACTGCCTCATTTGCCATTGAGAAATCGGTACTTCTAGGCAGCAGTTTCACATCCTGAGGATGGAGAAAGGTAGATTTCCATACTCTTTCTATTTCGTAGCGGCACCGAAGGATAGAAAGCCCTATATTACATGATGGTATGGTATGATATGATATGATGCTATGATACGTTCCCCCACCAACAGAGGTCGTGCACATTGGCACCACTTTTAGCGGAGTTTGGCTGCAGGTACTTGTCTGCGACCAGGGGATTTCGGTCTGCGTGATGAAGATAGGGGAGTAAAAGGTACGAGATACAAGGTACAGACACATTGTGGTCTTATTATGTCATATCATCATCATACCATAATGGCGCAAAGAAAGTACCAATACAACGCTCCGGTTTATCTACCGTCTCCGCGTGTTATAAATGTGAAGATATGCATCAAGGTAACCTGGTCTATGCATGTAAAGACTAAATGGTGCAAATTGCGGGGCGAGGCGAGGGGCGAGGGTGCTGTACATGTCTTGCGGGGTAAACGGATGGGAACGTTTACTTTCAGATTGAAGATATCCGTACTGCCGGGATAGATGGGACGAGGAGGACTAGGGCGACATAGATAGAATTAGAAAGACAGAGCTCGCGTTACAGAGCAGATATGCTACATGAAGTAATTGATCACCAGATCACCGATCAATGTACCGTAGATAGCGCTTGGTGTTTTGTAACGAAATCTCCTCATTTTCTTCCCTCGCTTTGCGCGGGCGAGCCTAAGTCGCATTTCCTCGCCGGAGGTACGGACGCGAGTACAACGCGGTGGGGGTACACGCAAATTACGCCATTTGGGATGTATGTAATGTACATCATTGTATGTTGTACGGAAAGTCAAGCATTGGCTTTCCCTCTTTTGAACATTCTCACGATAACAACACAGAGCGCGGCAAGCAACTTTTAGCTACATCTGATGGGAAGGCTCCAACCTTGATTTTTTGGAGGGGAAGTGGAGCCGTGGGGTGCGTCACACGTGGTTACATAGCACAGGTTTGGATTTGGAGAAACGTCAAATTACGGTTGGACACGGCGTCGGGATCGCCATACTAGATGGATAGTGAGGCGGGTGGGTGGGTCGCGCATTTGGTAATGGGGATACGGGATTAGTGGATTTGGAAGGAGGATTTGGTGATGCGGCTGTGGGCGGATTGCATTTCGATGGCGATGGCGATGGCGATGGGATGGAATGTTTAGTTCAACGTCACGTCGAGTGATGATTTTGTAGCGTTGGTGCCAACGATGAGTATTCAATGCCGATGTAGTCCGATGATATGGGGCTACATCTGGAGGAGCTCGGCGTTCGGGGAATCGGGGATGGGGGTTCTTGGGGTTTAGAGTCGTGTATCTTTTTGTATTGTTGAAAGAAGTACAGCGTTACAGGTCAGTTATGTGAGAATGAGGGCTCATGATTGATAGATCGGTGTTGCACCAGTGTGAGACGCGAATCACCTCATTTCACGAGGAGAGAAGATGTAGATACCTTTGTTTTGGGAACGGGAATGCGCAGTGGGTGAGGATGTAGGGCATAGGGTGTTCTGGATCGAGGGTTTTTACTCCTTGTTTTTCTATGTTCATCTCGGTGTGCTTTTGCGGTCGGTTGTTGCCGAAGATTTGTGGGAAGGTGATTTAAATACGATGTAGGTTGCCGTTGTAGTCACACGGCAAGAGGGAAGAGGCATTGAGGGGTGGGATTGACATACCCGGATGTGGAGGTGTTCGGGTGTTGAGTGGGGTTAGATATTGGAGAAGGGAGAAGTAGTAAAATGAAGGTTGTTGTGACGGAAAGAGGATATGGGCGAGAGAAAAATTGAAAGAGACACAGCAAGAAAAATGGGAGTTCGGGATAAGTATGCTTAACTTCCAATATTTGTTTCACGTGGGCTCAAATGAAAACTGGTATAGAAGCTTGAGAGAAGTTTTAGCTATTGCTCAGAGCTCTTAAAAATGATACTGATTGTCGTGGAATTAGCCTTTTGAGTACAATGTATCTGGTAGATTATGAATGACTATCAAGTTCTCGAAATTGTGTGATAGTTAGTCATATAAGTTGTCATGCAAAATCAATCATTAGTGCTATTTTCGTCAAAAGTATTCCTGTATCTGTTGTGAGTGAACACGCATAACTACGTCTTATCGTCGTCGCTGTATCCTCATATTTTCAATCCAAGACCTGCTTGCAAGATGACCCAACGATTAATACCTTTGGATTCTTTGCCCGGTAGCTCTTGATGGTAGAAATAGCACTATGACTTGTCCGATTGATATTTTCATAGTTTTTTATGATTTTTGGGGCACCTTCGTCAAACCTGTTGCATGTGTGAGTAAGAATTTGAGTAGGTCTCTCGTCGCAGCAAAGTGGAAGGTTGAACGAGCTATACAGAAACATAAATGTTGGTATCAACTTGGTTGATATAAGTGTAAGTACTTATTAGTTCTATGTGGTTGTATTCGTTCTTGATCATTATTATCTATGGGAAGCTAGTACTTAACATAGGGTAGCGCTAGCTCGACGCTAGCTAATACAGTGCCCTCTTTGATCACATGATCGATATCCCGACAATAAACAAGTGTTTGCTCTAGAAATTGCTGAGAAGTTACACTGTTGTTCTCGTTTCATGCTTTATTTTCAACTTGGCAATTGTTTCTTTGATCAAGATACTGTTGAAAGCCATCCAAAATACGAAAAGTTCCCACGATAGCAACAGCAATAGATTATAGCATCAAGTTTATTTTTTGTTCAATTCACCACAACTTCATCTAGTCAAATTCTCTCCGCGAGTCTTATCTGAGATGCGGCTTCCAGATCCATTCTTTTAAAAGGGATGATTGCTTGTGGTAACAGAGCCAGTGGCTTTGATTCCAGCTCTCGAATAGAATCGCGAATTGACCTCTCTCGCCTATTGCGTCATCGAGAACACATGTTTGAAAAGTGATACACTTTCCGAGCTTCTCGTTCATGGAAAGGAATGGGCGTCCTGGGATGCCCATAGCTATGCATTTTGGTTTATGCATTTTCCTTGCTTGATAGTATCTTACTGTAATGTAAGTTCACTGAAATAGTCAAGCTAAGGCTAGAAATCGTTCAATTTTAGGTATCGAATAGTGCCTTAATGTGTATATGAATAAAGCTGACCGCGCTAATCTTTCAAATGAAGTCTGGGAAATCGTGTAGTTGACGTGAAGAAAAAAGTGAGATACCAGTATCTGATACCGCACAGATTATACTATATTTTCATGTAATGTCCATTGTAATAGGCCCTATTCTACCTTGCAACCATGGATAAGTACCCAGTTACTTAAAATACTTTTTACACCAACCGAAGGATCTACTTTACCAGCAGCAAAAATGGCCCAGTAAATTTTCTTTACCAAGCCAAGCCGCATGCCGAAAGTTCAAATTGAGCTTTCAAGTCTAAAGCGCAGATCAAGATCTTCTAACGTCGAAGGAGATATGTTTGTTTTGGAGCTATTTCGACAGGCAGAAACTATAAAATTGCAGTGCGTGAACCAGAGACGATATATTACAATTCAACAATCTAAGGTTTTGATTGTCTAAAAGTGATTGCAAGTCTAAGAATAATTTAATGTTCCAATCGAATCCAGTACCTCCAATGGTCTAAATATGCTAATTGGTTTGGAGATTGGCTCATCCTTACTGTTGGACTACAGTCCGGACTATTGGACACCCTGTTCACATAGATGAAAGATCATCAGATGGCGATCAACGTGCTCTTTTGTAGATTGAATTTAGCGGGAAACTCAGGCCGCAATTCGAGACTCGTTAGCCTTCAGCTCTATTTCAGTATGTACATATCACCATAATAAATTTGGGGGATGCTGATGAGGGAGAAGAACTTGGCGAATGTTTTGGACAGAGTGAAGAAATTGTCTTGCGGTGAAAAATTGATGTAGCATTCTCAAGTGTATTTGCTAGTAGTTTTCGCATGCGAGGATCTAAACCTTACTTGATATCCGCTAGTGAGTGGACAGATTGCTGCGTATTTTTCTATGAAGTTAAATCTCACCCTCTAAATTTGGGCATTAATCAATCTGTAGTCAAATCTGTTTGAAAATATCATACCCGTGAGCTTGTCAGGATAAGCCTGTAGAATGAAGAACTTAGATGTGCAACAGAATTCTGCCGGTAAAATATTCGGCAGACCATCCCAGAAAGTTTGTAGTTCCTAATGGAACGAATGGTTCCTTTACTTGTCAGGACAAACCCTGTAAAGTTGAAGATGTAGATGTGCAATAAATCTGCACGACAAGTGTTCTAGACAGATCTAAATCAATTACTAGAATACTTGAATGATTGTGGGTTAGCGAATAAGTTTTGAGTAGCGCGGAGAGCTAGGAAGAGCTAGAGTTAGACTTCGTTTACCCGAAGGTTTATTGGGATCCCCTTGCAATCCAGGAGTGGCAGATGTGCAACATTTCTTTTGGAGATTCTAGATGGAATAGATCGCAAAATAGATTGAGACATTCCAAGGTTTGTTTAGTTGCCGAATTATTTGCAAGATAGTCTCAGCCACAGTTAACGTCGAAAGCTAGGGTTCTTGGATCTCTTGGCAAGTTACTCGAAAATTGTGCTAATTGTGAGTGTAAGAATGCTTCTCGTATACATTAGTAGATTCTGTGACATTTTCTGTACAACTTACTAAATGTCGGGACATCGATCATGTGATCAAAGAGGGCACTGTATTAGCTAGCGTATTAGCTAGCGTCGCGCTAGCGCTACCATATATTAAGTACTAGCTTCCCATAGATAATAATGATCAAGAACGAATACAAGCATATATAGATCTAAGTACTTACACTTATCAACCAAGTTGATACCAACACTAAACGAATAGAGCCGAGAATTTTATCCTTATGGAATTCAACAACGCAAGTCTGTCAGTATCAGATCTGAAAGTATCAAATTCTGAGACATACCACATGACATATTGTAACTGGGTATCTTTTGTTGCAAATCTCATATTCAACCCCACCCTTTAGACTGAAGTGTGACCAAGACTAAGTAGAACCGAAAAGTTAACTACATCTTCAGACCTCACTAAATACATAAGCTTATCACCAGGAATTACCTTGTATCCACTAGCAATATTAAAGTGACTTGAGTTGTTGGATGTTGACTATGATATCCCACCATTCACTTAGATGTGTGTGTGGAATCGAATATCATGTCGATCATTAGTAATAGACAGGATGGTAGTCTCTCGCATGAGTCCTCAAGGATAACTAACATACATGATAACACCAAGAATGGTAGCTTAGAGCCAACTGTTGATCAAGCTATTTATAATTTATATGTGGTAAAGATTAATATTTGATGGATTACCCCCACTGACAAGTCGAGCTCCATGTGAAAAGTATTTTAACTGGTTGCCTTGTTTTACTCAAGATTTTCATGAAGATTTAAGCTCATGACGTATGAGTTATGAAAACGCATTGAACTTCACATCAAATAACGTTTTGGTTGTGACTGGGAATTGACCATTCAGAGGTGTTGATGTCAGGAGTCATGCCGTGCTATACCCGTCATAGTGAATGGCGGAACGTTGAGTATAGAAGTGTGAGTAAAGGTTGCAAATTGATCAGGAAATCGGCTCACAGGTCAAGTATCTGTAGACGCAAGACCGAAAAGATCGGAGCTGTAATTCAATATCTGCATAATTAATGGCGAAGTGAGAAGTGTGGAAAATTTGACATTGAAATAATGCTGGTTGCTTGATTATGTTCGTGGGTGTCTCACGAAGAAATAGAAATGAATTTGGAACTTGAAAAGTATGTTTTGATATATCACATAACTGGACGAAGTTCGGGTGTTGTTTGTTTTGTGTGAATATCGAAATGGTAGTTCTATTCATATGGAATGGGTTCTCTTGCGCAATTTAAATGTTGGAGAGACCAAGCTTTGAGTGTGTGTTAAAGATTCAAACCATTCTTGAGAATGATAGATACGAAGAAAACTTTTCAGAAATACGCTTTTACGAGCGATACTCGATAAACGTGAAATATGAATACTGCCATGCCAGTCTTATTATGAAGGCCGTCGTCACCTTGGGATAGAAACTCCCCCTGTAATTCCAGCATACCTACTCATACACTTACTCGACACTCTCTAAACACACACATCACTACTATATAAGGACCGATAACTCAATTCCCAGTACCGGAGCGCAAAGGCAGCAAACAGGCTTGTTTGTGCAGGTCAAATGCGCTCTGGTGGTGGAGTGGTAACACGCCTGGCTCGAATCGACGAACGAACGGAAAAAAAACCCCACCGAGGGGTTTCTCCTCCCGCCCCCTCGAGGGGGCGGCAAGGTTTTGCTTCCCAGATCTGTGGGAATCATTTTATCATTTTTTCTGTTACCAAGTTGAGAAGAAGTGTGATATATTTATGAACGATTTTTTTTTGGAATCTGTAGTGATCGGCGTGGAACGAAAGTGAAGTAGTTCGCTTATTTCGTCAATATAAGGGCGGCGAACTGAGGTTACGCTAATGACCTCGGAATATTCAAGGGATGAATGCCTTTAAGAACTCTCAAATGTCGAAGACTGATGCAATATGAGGCGCATTATAAGGCACAATTCTGGTAATATAATGATCTTCATCACACGAAATGTAGTCTTCCACTTCTGTAGGTTGTAGATTAAATCTAGCAATGTATTTATACCTAGGTTTTCACGGCCAATGCTACGGAAACTATGGCGCAGAACTCATTATATTGATATACTTGACTGTATAGGTGAAAATGATCCATCATGCATACCGTTAATGTTTTGGCTGGAAATGACAATGATGAGTGTCATAGTGAATTGAAGACTAGGTGAGTGAATTAGGAGAACCTAGATCTAGGGATTGTGGTTCTGAAATGTTCTAAAATTGACACAAGCACCCCACTTCACTTAGAGATGGTTTTCCTTCTTTTTCTTTTCTAACTTTGCGGGCTGAAAGGCTGCTACATCAGACATTTACACTTCTTTAGTCTCGTCTGAAGGAGAGCATATTGCTTAAAAATATTTCAGGAACTGGAATTGAAAAATGGGATAGATATAATCATCATGATAGTAAAGACATGAAAGTTTTACTCAAAATGTGTGTAAATAATGACCAAGATACTCGATTCCTAGACCTTAGCGATCAACTGAGACGGCCGGGGCCCCTACGCGTCCTTCTTAAGACACCGATCCCAAAATGCAAGAACTCCATCTACTGGGGTCTTCGAACATGCTACGATCTCTCTTTCTTTTTCGCTTTACAACTTCAATAAGGAACAGCTGTAGAGAACTCTGGGTGTGATAAACGAACTCCGTAATTCCATGATTCCATTAAGAGATAAGATAATCAGGTGAACAGTTCTCCGAATAAGGAAAAAAACTAGAGTAAAGATTATATCAATGACTCAATGCCCAAGTCATTCTAAAACTGTAGCTATGCTCTTCCTTGAAGCTTGGTTTCAAGCAAGTGATTCAAGGGCCGTTGATGCGTCATATATCTGAAATGCTTTACCCCGTCAATTAGTGCATACATTTTCCTCCACGAATTTGTTGCACATCTGAATGCTTCTACCCCACCATTTAGCTTGGCCACGACGATATTCCTGGTCCATTCTAAATCATCCGATTCCAACAACCAGACTCCCGGAGACCGATGCCTGGCCCCCTTCTATGTTTCTTGCCGTTTTAGCTTTCACACCAATTGAATATATCGCTTACGATCATGAAGTCTTCTTCCATAAGCTTCATTCACCCATAGATAACATACACGATTTCATTGTTCTTGAAATCGACACCCCACCATATGGTCCGCCCTTCTCCGATAGAGTATACGATGTGAAATGTTGCACATCTGATACCCCACACCCCACCGTTTAGTTCGACTTCATTACTAAAACGATAAAGGTTCGTATGCTTGCACGAGGAATCAGATAACAAAGGACGGATTTCACTTTATGGCCGCGTGGAAAACTTATGTCAAGGCTCATCTGGCACTGGATCTAGGTCATGAGAAGGTATTCAGAGACTTATATGCTAGTCATCTCTTGTGAATCACACGTGGGTCTGGCCATGAAACCGAGGAAGGCCCTCAATCTTCAAGAGTAGATAAAAATCATCTTGAAAAGATGTCTATGAAACAAGAGAGGAATAATGTCCAAGTTGCAGTTGTCAACGCGGTTTGCTGTTCTATGTGATATAACTATACTGGATATAAATTAAAGCTAACTTCATGTTAGGAGCTCATTTTCTAGCATGGATCTTTTTCGGAGAGGTACGACATCATCAGGATGTCTGTTGTGTGGATGGAGAATGTAGAGCGAAGAATTTGGGTGTCTTATAACAAAATTCACCATACCGGGTGCTCGTCCTATCTCTGTCTAGTATTAGGCCCTTGAAACTGCTGCTAGTTTCCCCGCTGCGCATCGCTCAACATTATACATTGGTGAATCCTCCACTCGACCGTTTATTGAACATTCCACACTTCTTATTAACCAACGACCAACTAGAAAATCTGCTAATGTCAACGATACCAGCATGAAGTTTCCTATGAAGGGGCCTGCTCATCTCGGAGAGTAGGGAATCGAACGGCGGAAGGTGGGAGGGAAATCCAAATAGAGGATGAGGAACCGTGAGAGATGAGAGTACTGTTATAACCATTCTCGATAACCAGATGCTAGGGTCTGAGGGATAAACAGTTTGGCTCATAGCATTTTGAAAGAGATATAAAAGAAGAAACTAGCAGCATCTAGCAAAGAAAGCCCAGTCAAACAAAAAACCCCTTCCAAATTTATTCATGTTGAGTGACATGAGGAGGGAAGCAAACGATGCCGTGCTAGCGGATAGCAAAATACTCTGCTCCAATAATTGTGAAGGGAAGGGTGATCATGAGGACCTTTTGCCCACATCTGAACCACTCGTCGAGATTATGCAAAAATTGCGGCCCACGAAACTTTTATATGTCAATCCAACTCAAACCAACCAAGCCGGCACACAGTTTATCCAATTGAACTATACCATCCGATCTAGTCATTGCTGGCACTACTCTTACCCTTCTAGAGCTTCATCTTCCGCCACTTCATCTTTCTCTGTTGGTGATCTTCTATTCAACTTATCATGCCTTACCAGTTGTTTGTCTCAATGTACATACCCAAAGGCAAGGATAAAGAATATCTCACAATTCTTCTCAACTTTGATGGGCACGACTGAATGGCTATACGATGAGGCACCTGCAAGAACTGCAACAACGATCAAGCTGACGGAATGAGGCTTATGGAAACATATACATATCGATTTACTTAATTGAAAGTCTATGATTCTAGACTTCGCCCTACATGTAATAACAAGTTTTTCCTAGCCAAGCAATCAGTCAGATTATGATTAGCCCGATTACCTTTAGCGAACTAAGTAATTAAATTGGATTATTAGAGAGGAAGTACGAAGCACGCCACTGCAAACGCTGATGCTCAATTTATTGAATGCAGACCTTGGTTTAGTGATTGCAAACTTCATTATGGGGGAGTAACGATTGAGATCTAACTTGTACCCGTGTTTTTGACTCGAGGCCGAGGTGCATATCTCTATGTGGGAAAAACTTGCTCTCTCAGAATGCAAGTCGTCTACATCCCCTAGAATATTATGTTTAGAGTGTCGGGTATTTTCATAGTGAAAGACGTCTGGTTGATAACCTGCCAATATCGTCAATGTATATCCAAAGAAACACGCTAGAAGAGTTCCCAACAGCAGGTTCCTGGATAAGTATCTTGTTTATCTGCGCTTACACTCAAATAAATCTTTTGTAAGTTGCATTTATTGGTGAGAATCTCGCAATTTTGTGAACAGAGCATACCATAAACGCGACGATATCAAGTTGAGGTAATCAGAGCTTCCTCTATTAGCTCGGGCATACATTGAACTTGTATCGACCAACGATTTGGTGAAAACGTCGTTGATATTCTTTTTCGGGCGGGAGGGGTGGAGTTGAGTGACCATGGAAAAACTATGGAATAGAGTGAGAAGCTTATTGTGAGATTGGAATCTCCATCCATTTCAACGAAGACATAGTGCAAAGTCGAAACTGTGGAAAAATCGCTCGTCAGGAAACAGTTAACCGAAGTTTTCTAGGCAGTGGAGTATGGGTGTGCAAATAGACTTGGCTTAGTTGGTCTTGTTGCATCTCTTATGATGGCACCTTTTGAATCACATGGGTCTGGTCATATAAGTTGTGGTGTGGATAATTCGAAAAGCTTGAGTTAGTATACCTAGTTAGAGGTTTCCGAGACTCTTTGAAGCTAGCACCAAATTTTATGAAATGGGACTGATAGTAAAACGGCTGCATTTTCTTGTGCTTTACTTCCTATCTATCTCTTGGGAAATGTAAGGTTCCACCAAGTCTCAAACATTGTATTCCGATGATGGGTCCCAGGGTATCAAGTAATCCAGACTGTAGTTCAACAATATGAGGGTTTCAAAGTTTTAAAGAGGTTGGAAATTTAAGAATAGTTCAATGTTCTAATCAAAGTCAATATCTCAAATGATTTGAATGTTCTGATCAGTTTGGGAATTTTAATAATCTTCATTGCTGGACTATAGTCTGGACAATTAAACACCCTGGGTTTGACTCCGTCTATCTGACTTCCTTTGGGTGCTGTTGGTGGAAGCCCTGGAGATCCCTTGAAGAATCATCAGAAACGACGTCTTCGGTGGTTGCTAGGGAGACATCGAAGATGGGACAAGCGATACCTAGGCATATATCAGGTGACAAGAAAGGACGCGTTACCTATTAGAGGTAGAGTGCTAGACTCCAAATCATAACAAACTCACCTTATATTTATTTCTATACTTCAATTTTAACTTTTGGATTTCTGATTACCTCAAATTCCGATTCTTCTTATCACTGTCCTCCTTCCTCTTTCCTCTTTCCTTTCCCCCAACTCTTTCAACTCTTTCGGTCTTCGAACTCTTTGAATTCTAATGCTTCTTCTTGTTTTCAGAACCACTACCGACTAAAACTGCAAGATGGATCCAGGAAAAGAACCAGGCGATGCTGCGAGAAAAGGCTCTACAGTGAAGGACGCAGCGTCAAAATTGGGTAAGCAAAGTCATCTTCGATTTAAATTGTATGTACTGATTGTGATATTTCAAACAGATGGGAAGGCCGAGACCCGAAATTCCAAAGCAGCATGCAAATCGCGACTGGAGTGGATTGCCGCTCCATGGAACATTGGTGGAAGCCCTAAGATTGTCCAAAGACATTGAACCACCTACCCCAATTCGAGTGGCAGCTATGAACTCTTTTCTGTCGACTCAGAAAAACATGTTCCTTCAGGCCCCATTTGGTAAGTATTCTTCTTCACCCACGACGCTATTAGTCGAGAGCTAACTATTTGAAGCTGCAGGAAAGACCTTGGGATAAGCTGTGCCGGTAATCAACGAGGTACTACTCGAACACATTGCAGACAAGAAGAGCCATGTTCTGAACTCTGGAGTATTGAGCCCAACTGTTTTGGTGATCTTGCCTTCCAATGCGCTGGCCACTCAGGCAAAAGCTGCGTTTGATGGGCTTTTGTCAATCCTGAACGGCAGAATCAACAAGACGTGGCCAAGTGAAGTCGGTCCCGGAGACGTCATATTGGAATTTCGCGGCGCTTATGGAGAGATTCCTTGGATTGAACAACAGAACGCACGAGTATCTGAGTACCCGCATATCCTGGTGGCAACTCCAGGCAGGTTGCTGCACATGGTGAGAGTCAAGATGGTAGCTTTCGATGACCTGGGTTGGTACGGAGTCAAGAACATCATGGTATTTCTTGACACACGAGAAGAGACGGAGTGCTTGTTCTCTGCTTAGAGAGGGGAGGGATTTAGTTGGTGGGAGGAATTTTCATTTGTCGTGAGGGTGCGGAGGTATGCCTGTTTACACAAGACCTTAATTACACAAGACCTTAATTACACAAGACCTTAATTACACAAGACCTTAATTACACAAGACATTAATTACATAAGACATTTGCAAATAATAAATGATTTTCAAAATACAATTGTACCTATTATAAGAAATTTCTCTATTATTATCAAGTTGTATACGCAAGTTTTCATGACATGTAGTTGAATGTGACACATCCCGGATAAACATTATTCCTTGAATTCCCATTATTTCATTCCACCAGATACCAGTGGGTGCGTGGATCGACGGGACACTTTCCAACTTTCGATATTTTGAGTAAACTTGATTTTCTATCGTTTGATATCAGAGTTTGTATATTGGTTGTTCGATTTCTAACCAATAATTGTACAGTAATGATTTCTAAACCAAATGATTTGATATATCGAGGGATATTTGCAAGTCTTTGTAGTGGCAGATTCTGTAGTTAATAAATCAATTGATTTATTAATCATTATAAAATCTAATGTATTTATTTATATATTAAAAAGATAGTTTATATAGTATTAAAATAAATAAATTTCTTTTTATATTGAATTAAAGAATTTTAATTCAAAGGGATTTAA
>PQXL01000304.1:0-48470 GCA_004916875.1 Botrytis galanthina
TTCTATATATATTTTAAATTTCGAGATTTTATTATGATTTTTTGAATTATTATATATTTATAAAAATAGTGAATAAAGTATAGTTTTTGGTGAGGAAATTCGCTTAAATTTAAATCGGGCCCTCATCAAAAACAGGCCCTCGTATAGTCCACTTTAAGTATCTGGGCACATGGTCCCAGGAACGACTGGGGAATTACCAAATAGGCTACATTTTGTGGCAATGCTGCAGTAAGAATATCCTCCCGCTTCCTAGCTAGACAACACGGAATCTAATTATGTGAGCTTGGCTTCGTCTCTTCTAGATGTGGTTTAGCGCTTTTCGCAAGGACGTCTTGGGAGTAGAGTGGATATTTTGGAGAGTCTTGGAATTGGTGCTAATTATTACTATAGCTGTACTTTCTCGGTTGATGCTGCTCACTTTGATAATGGCACAACCCTATTTCTAGTCTTAATCTCGTGTGGAGAGGCTTAGTATGGGGGTTCGGCTGCGAGTGCTTCTTCGTGCTCCTTGGCTATGGGCAGTTCCATCGTATGATCTCATACCTAGAAGTTGTCTTGGACATGGAAATATGTCTATAACTTAAAGATCATTTCTCCTTTGATGTGCATTTGTCTTGAGTACTTTACATGCTCCTCTCGCTGATCACAAAGATGCATTTCAAGTCTTTCTTATTTGTTGCCGCGGCAATCCCTCTGAGTATCGCTGCTCCCACAAGCGATGGTCCAATAAAAAGAGAAGATACTACATTCGACTATGTAGTTGTTGGCGGTGGAACCGCAGGGCTGACAATAGCCTCTCGGTTATCCGAAGATTCTGGGACCACAGTAGCAGTCATTGAAGCCGGAACTTTCTACCAGGTAGGTACAAACAAGCATTTTTGTTACGAGATCATGCATTTGCTAAACAGATTTAGATCACCAATCCAGGGCTCAGCTCAACGCCAGCCGGAGACTCGTTCTGGGCGGGCTCTAGTCCAGCTGATACCAATCCGCTCGTAGATTGGAAATTCGTGACGACTCCTCAAGCTGGTGCAGCGGGTCGCTCGATTTCGTATGCCCGGGGAAAATGTCTCGGTGGAAGTTCAGCGAGGAACTTCATGATCTATCAGCGTGGTACCACGCAGTCGTATCAGAAATGGGCTGATGCAGTGGATGATCAATCGTATACTTTTGATGGGCTCTTTCCCTTCTTTCAAAAGAGTGTTCGGTTCACTCCTCCCGGATCGAGTCGCGCATCCAATGCATCGGCGGAGTTTAGCGCTGTAAGTATATCTTATTGATCAATCTCTTCGTGGAGAATACTGATTGACATCTCTAGTCTGCATATTCGTCTTCGGGAGGACCGCTGGAGGTTTCGTATGCTAATTATGCACAACCTTTCTCGAGTTATATGGAGGGATCCCTAGGCGAAATCGGAATAAACGATATTCAAGATTTCAACACGGGGTCCCTCATGGGAAAACAGTATTGCAGTTCCACCATCGATCCTTCCAGCCAAAACAGAGAGTCATCTCAAACAGCCTATTATGACTCCACAGTGCAGAAACGCTCAAATCTCAAAGTCTATTCACTCACCACGGCGCAAAAGATTGTCTTTAACAACGACAAGAAAGCCACTGGTGTCAAAGTCACATCACTCGGTTTCATCCCATACACAATCAATGCCCGAAAAGAAGTCATCATGTCAGCGGGTGCCTTTCAAAGCCCTCAACTTCTCATGCTCTCAGGAATCGGTCCCAAAGATACTCTAGCGAAATGGAATATCCCAGCGATTTCTATCCTCGAGGGTGTGGGCCAAAATATGTGGGATCATGTTTTCTTCGGTCCGACTTATCGCGTGAAAGTGCAGACATTGACCAGACTTGCCAACGATCTCATCTACACCGCTGCACAATTCATAGGACCCTATCTCATCCAAAAAATTGGCCCCTTAACCAACCCCAACTGCGATTACCTCGGCTGGGAAAAACTCCCCAGCTCCCTCCGCAACACTTTCTCCTCCTCCACCCTCAACGATCTCTCTCAATTCCCTCCCGATTGGCCCGAAATCGAATACCTCTCCGGCGCCGGCTACGTCGGCGACTTCGCCAGTCTCCCCACCACCCAACCCCGCGACGGCTACCAATACGCCACCATCCTCACCGCGCTCGTGGCGCCCCTCTCCCGCGGAACCGTCACCCTCGCCTCCACCTCCGCCTCGGACCTCCCCATCATCAACCCCTCCTGGCTCACCTCCCCCACCGACCAAGCCGTCGCCGTCGCCGCCTACAAACGCACGCGCGCCGCCTTCGCCTCGAAATTCATGGCCCCCGTGCTCATCGGACAGGAGTACTTCCCCGGTCCCTCCGTCGCCAGCGACGCCCAGATCCTCGAGACGATTCAGAAAACGCTGCATACGGTGTGGCACGCATCGTGCACGTGTAAGATGGGGGTTCAGAGCGATCCCATGGCGGTGGTGGATAGCAAAGCGAGGGTGTTCGGCACCAAGGGCTTGAGAGTCGTGGATGCGAGCGCCTTTGCGATTTTGCCGCCTGGTCATCCGCAGAGTACCGTGTATGCGCTTGCGGAGAAGATTGCGGCGGGGATTAGGAATGGGGATTAATTAGAGTGTGGTTTGGTGATTGTGGTGGTGGAGTATGGGTGTATGGGCTCACTTGATTATTCACGAACCTTTTCATACCTGCTTCGTCTGTGTACAAACGCTTATTCCAGACCTGTGTATCTTACACGTCTAAGCAAAGCCTTAGCTTCATGTATATATTTATTACCATAATTCTTTCTTCATAATGCACATATCAAGATGTCCTATAAATTATCAAAGGATGCAATCAACCCATTAGGAATGTGCATCAATTTTTTTTAGAAGTGAAAATTGCACATCTGTCAATACCTCTCTAAACATCATAGCAGTACTCAAAAATTCAGCATTCGATATGAAAAATCGAGATTGCTAATCTACCAATGATGGAGGAAAAGGAGAGTAAACTAGAAGTGAATGCCAAGGAAACAATAACCTAGTATTGAGATCGCTTAGGCAAAGAAAAATCATACAGATGTGTTCTGCATAAGCAGGCACTTGACTCTTATAATATAAATCCTAGTTCAAGTCCTGACGCAAGAGATAATTGAGTGTGCAATGGTATGTGAATATCTTTGTTCAAGTATATTGCGTGTTCTATTCATCATATATATTCCGTATTTCCAAATGCTATTGTTTCAACGAAAACATCCACCGGGCTAAAAGTCAGGTACACCGCTATAACTTGCTATCTATCATCTCTTCGCATGTAAAAGGTTTCATAATTCTCTACTCTTCATCATCTTCTATCGCCTGCTCTAATGGTTCTCCTGGCTTTGTGAATCTACCCGCTTATTAGTATATTTTTCTGAATGGCCCTATGAAATATTGATGGAAAACTTACTTATTAACTACTCTCTCGATACCATCCAATCCCATCTTCAAAGTTTCCATAGTTGGACCGTAGGAGAATCTAACAAAGTGGTGACATGGACTATCAAACAAATCTCTTCTCTTACTTGGGTTCAAGTCGAAAAAGATACCTGGGACGACAATGACACGCTCCTCGAGACATGCTTGGAAGAAGTTAAGACCATCGGAAATTGCAGCCGGAAGTCCTTCAAGATCTGTGATTTCATTAGGTTAGCATTTTTGTGTCCAAAATAGATTGGTGTTTGTTGACTCACCCAACCACAAGTAGAAGGTACTGTCAGGTACTTCCTTGATCTTGAAACCCATTTCACGAAGACGGTTGATAACATAATCACGCTTGTCACGGAAATGACTTTGCAGAGCTTTCATTTCCTCTCTAACCTTGTTAGGCTCAAGCATAGGAATAGCAGCCTCTTGAAAAGGAACATTGGCACCACCGTCAAGGTATGAACCACATGAGCCAATGGCTTTGATAAATTCCTATTTCAACATTAGCAAGGCTGGCGATTTTTGAGGGATAGAGAGTAAAACAAACCTTTGGTCCAACAATCCACGCAATTCTCCATCCAGGTAATCTAAAGCGCTTGGTGAGACCATCAATGATCAAAACATCATCTTCATCGACATTTCCAACATTCTCAGCGGCACTGATTGTGGTACCATCGCAATCACTGGTGTAGTTATAGCCTCCATAGAACTCATCCATGATGAGAGTGGCTCTGTCTCTGCAGATATCTTGAATTTCAGCAAGTTCAGGGTTCTTGACAACCTTTCCGGTAGGATTTCTAGGATTTGAAGTCAGGATAACTGAGGTACCACGAGAAATCTCCTCCTCAATCTTGTTAGGGTGGATGTGGTAACCATCTTCTCCAGAGAGAGGGGATGGAATTGCCGCAAACTAATCGAAGTAAGCTTCAAGTGTTCTTCCCACTAAGTGGAGAAAGGGGGCTGACTTACATTCTTGAATAATGACAACATCTCGTTGTATGCAGTATAATCAGGAATGAAAAAGCCCAAATATGCATTGTTCAATACTGCAGCAATTCTGATCAATCCGGCACGACCACCTGGAACAATGCACACATTCTCCCAAGTATATTGACTTTCTTTGCCCTCTCTGTGATGAACATTGTACAAGTTTGCAACAGCAGCTCTCAAACTCTTAATACCAGCTGTAGGTCCGTACTCTCTGCCTGCCATTGTAATATCGATGCTCTCGGGGCGCTTGAAACTGCCAGCGATTTCGTCATCGACTTCAGGAGCTCCCTGTCCAAGGTTTGCCCATTTCTCAGGCTCCTCAGCAAATCCATGCTCGTAAGCTCTTTCGGTACACCAGACTACACCAGTAGAGGCACGGGTTGGGTCGAGTCCTGCGTGAGTTTTGTGGCCTTCGTGGGCATTACGGAATTGCTTGTGAATCTTGGAGTCCATTTCTTCGTCTATGGTCAGCTAAGCTCTAAGAAGCAAGTGAATAAATAGTGCAACCTCATCCACATGCATAGAGGGACCTGGATATGATAGTAAGACATAGACATCTTTTACAATCTCTGCCCCGCAATCCCCGGCATTTTTGAATCTCCCCCGAAATTATGCCGTTCAGAGAGAGCTACTGCTCTAGAAGAAAGATGGCTATATCTCAGATAGATACTATGGCTCTCTGGGATTGTAGATGGCTTCTGTAAGAAACGTTGCGAAATAAAGTGAAGGACTTACCATTGGCAGAAGGATCATGTGTAGAGAATCTTCTGTTTGGTTTGGACGACAATCTTGGAGCTCCAGTGGACCTATTCATGGAAAACTTTCTGTTGTTAAACGCCATGTTGTCTATCGTTTCTTCTTTCTCTAATTTGGTGTTATATGTGATTAAATCAAAGGTCGAAAGATCTCCTGCAATCTTATAAACAACGAGGTTGTATTCGTATGTACAAGTTAGTACAAGGCTGAGGTGAAGTGAATGATTGAGAATGACTGAACAGCACCGTTCTTCTTTCTCTTTCAGTAAAATGGAGGAAAACAAGCTCTTAAGAACAAGAGCGGAGAAAGGAGAAGGAAAGTGGGGTGAACAGTTCAGTTGGAGAGAGAGAAATGGAGCAAGTACTCGTTCGTATATGAGAAAGGATCAGAGTAATAAAAATTGAGTTAATTGGGTTGATTGGGTTCCCAATTCTGCCGTTATGTGTAACTCTGACCAAAAAATTAGTGGTCGCGGGGCGATGAACAGGGGATACAAGGGAAAAGCTTGTTTTCTTCCGCCTTATCGATTACGCAGCACAACCCGAAAAAAGATGAGAATGAGCCATTTGTCTGGAATATCGGTGTAGATAACGTGTCTAGGGAGCTGTTCTCCCATACACCGTTCTTCATATACGATATAAAGCATTGCAACAAGTGACAGTGCAATGAATGTCTCACTTATGACATACGAATTTAATATAAAATCTGCCGTCTTCAATCCAGGCCAGGGACCCTCTCTCGAGCCTCTGCAGGATTACTCCACCGTTAAGCCCCCGAAGCCCCCCACGAGACTAAAAGATTTAGAATGATTGGTGCCACCAACAAATATACCCACCCTGATGCTGCATCACGAGCCCGGGATTCTTTGGTATCTGGAATCTGGAATCTGGATACGACCTAAAGGCTAGTCACGTCCCGCAAAGCGTAGCGAATCGCTTAGTGTAAATATCGCGTGCAAAGTCGATCGTCACCGTTAGAGGGAGGCAAAAAGCTACTCTCCTTCATCAATTGTCTGATAAATTTAGAGCAATCAATAACCGGCATTGAAACAGGTGTGGTAAAGTACATTTTGATTCTACAGGTGGATCTACGAGGACGATAAAGAAAATAATAAAGACAAGGAACTATTTGACTCTTAAGAAATATCAGCTGCCGAAGCATCATCCTCTAGCATTTGCTTGAAGGAGAATGGCTCGAAAGGTATGCCATCTCCCATGAAATGCTTGCTCATAGCTTCGACCCAATGCAAACGAAGACTGTGCAACATTGCACTAGTACCTTCCATAACAACCAATACGGCAATTGTGAGGATAAACCATGCGGTGAATGTTACCACGACCATGAAGACACCTGCAACACCGGTCATATGAAGACCGATGGAAAGGGTCATATCCCACAACACAACAGAAAGTTGTTGATGTGCAAGGGACAAGGCCCATAGACGAAGGTATGAGGCGGTGTGAGACACACAATTCAAGCAGAATTCTAGGCAATGTTAGTAACGATCAAACTATGAGGGTAAGAAAACATACCAATTGTATGAATAACCTGATGAATCATGACTTCAGAAAACTCAAATTCTTCATGTTCTTCATCTCCAATATCTTGTGTAATCATAGCGACACCCTCACCTTCGCTATTCATACTTATTCTACCGTCCAAAGTGTGGTCATCATCATCGTCGCCATCAAGTGCGCTAACTCGGGATGTTTCACCAATGCCTCTGTAACCTCTTCCTCGTGCTTTGTTGTGTTCCCATCGAAGATAGAATGGCTTGAGTAGTAGTAAAATTGGCACTTGGACGACGGCAATGAGAACAAGGCAGACTTGAACAAATCCTTGGCCAGAGTAAAGCGGCTCTTCAATAGTTCCGGGCGACAAGAACATGTAGATTAACATATTCAATAGACCTGGAGGCGATTCGCCAATGGCTTGCCAGTCTATTGACCATTTGTAGACAATGGCAAAAACAAGGTAACCAAAAATAGCTTGGAAGAAAATCATACCTGGGACGAACACACCCCAAATATCAACAGGAGTCTTGAAGTGACGGGCATTGATATAGGACAAGCACAGTGAGTAGGTCATGTGGCACCAACCCATCAAGATACTCAACTTCATCTTGTAACTGTTGGTAAACAGAAGGTCGTTTTCCGTATCATGCCACATCCAGTCGAGGCCGAAAGGATATCGATATCCTGTTGGCTCTCTAAGATGAGCCTCAATAGAGTCGGGGTAATTCTCTGACCAAGCCCAAGCACTTGGAAAGAATGAAAACGATTTGGAGAATACATCATTGTAGATAAGACCAGTGTACATAGAGAAGATACCCATCATTAGCATGATGTATCGACCATAGAAAGCCATTGAGAAAAGTTCATCGCGAACTTTCTTCAATGATTTCTCCCAATAGATCATAGCCGAAGCTGCGCAAACCATGATAACACCATGTCCGAAATCACCAAACATGACGGCGAAAAGGAATGGGAAAGTGACGATGGTTGGGAGGCCAGGATTGACTTCCTGGTACTTTGCTGTACCATAAGCATTGATAATCGTTTGAAAGCCTTCCGTGAATTTGTTAGTCTTCTGGTAGGTCGGAGGAGTTTTGTTCGTCCTAATCTCATTGATAATCGAGGGTACAGAAAGGCCTGCTCTATTGTTGACATCGTGAAGAGTTGATTTGATCAAAGGCAGAGAGTTGGAGGGGCACCAAGCCTCAGCAATTAAAGTCTTCCTCGCATGATCGTACGAGAAAAGGTTCAGTGTTTGGTATACAGCCTTCTCTTTCTTGATAATGACCATCCAGGCAGCCAAGCTCCGTGCAATTTGAGTGAGTTCAGCGTCAAGTGTTTGCTTTGTGTTACGAAGAACGCTACCAAGATCGCTCAAACGAGTATTGACTTCATGAATCTGGTCCCTGCGAAGATCGCTATTCTCATCCACGCTGTAAAGATCCGCACCAAGAGACTCCGAGATCTTTCTGATCTTAGCAATAAGCTCCTTTCCATGTGCGAAAATGACAAACACGTTTTTGTTGATGGCCTCGTTATTTGTGGGATCGACAATGGGTTCTGAAATCTCCGATTGATTCATGTAAAGATTACCTCGAAGGGTTCTCCACAAGATACGCTCGAATGCTGCAATACGATCCCGGGGAATGACTCCGGACACGAACCCAATATTCATACCAGAAAACGACCGCTCGGCGTCTCCATTTTGGTGTGATTGTTCTATATCTTGCAGGAGAGGAGCATCGTCGTTGTCGGTGGAAGCTCTAATTTCATCCACATTTCCGTGAGCTCGATCGAAGAAAGACCCAGCCTCTCTTAAAACCCATCTCCATTCAGTAAGCTCTACCTCCCTCTTCTTCAAAGTTTCATAGCTGTCATTCAATGATGCGATTCGTTGCTCGAGGCTCTGGCTGCGATCGGAAAGCTCGTCGATTTCGGTGGCGGAAGGAGCGGCTAGAGTTTCGATGTCAAGGTCTAGCTTTCTAAGAGGGATTCCTGCTTTATCCATTTGGGTGTGGAAGTATCCTAATTATCAATTAGTATCGATGAAACAAGAGATGGAGGCTGGTACATACGAAGCTGCCTTTCGACATTATCGAGTCGTCTTATCTCCTGAGTGAAAGTCCGTTGAAAAGCAGTGACGTCGGAGTTGAGCTACGCAATCCATTAGTAACTCATCATAATCGGATAGACTTGAGACATACATCACGAAATTGAATTTGCCCAAGCTCTCCTAATGCGTTTACGATCTCGCGTCCAATTTCGTTGGCGATGTAGAGTTGGACCAAACTCATGTCCGCTGAGCGGAACATGGTGTCCTGCGACGGTGCCATAATGAGAAGCTTGGGAATGATCCCTAGATTCTATTTTGGCAATTATGTGAAGCTTCCCAAGCAAGTTGAGGTGGGTTTGTAGGATTGATTTTGAGGTTGTAAATGTTGGAAGATGCAAGCACATCATTAATGATTTCAAGCTTCGATACCTAGCGCCCGACTATGTCCTGAGCTAGTCTATCACGTGATAACACGCATCCTTCCATTTCGCAATCCAACATATTCTCTAACCTTTTCATGATCTAGACTGCGTATACAACATCTGGTCAAGTCTCTCGATACAACTATGATATCTACATGAGATTCCTTTTGGAACAAAGGTAAATTTCCCGGGCTCATAGACAATAAGAAAGTCATTTTGTTTTAAACCAATAAGACAATTCTCTCTATGCCATAATCTCTACTATTATCATTACCGTTCTTGTCATAATCGTCATTATCCACGTATATATATATATATATATCTTATCCCTACGCCCATTTTCCAAAAGGCTCAAATTGGACCTGCGTGCAAGCAAAGAAAAACATTACGAGAATTCGATCAAAGGTGGATGAATGACAGAACAATGGTACAGGTAACAGAAGTTACTAGTGATCAGAGCACCGATGACCATTGTGTATTTGTGACCAAGCAATCGATGATTTGCCGTGGAAAAGGGATACGCCAGAACTATCAGTATCCATGGCAAGCAAGGTATTCACGTCGATAAAGCAATCTCGTTGGTTGCAGATAGTCCTTGAAATCGTATGGTCAATTCGAAGATCGACAGCTTATTGCTTCTGTGTACGGATCCAATAGTGCCATGTTTGTCAAGCATTTCAATCATTATTGAGCATTAGCGATGGCATCCCAAAGCCATCTTTTGAAATGCATCAGCAATTGGGCATCGTTTTCTTTTCCGAGTAGATATTCGGGCGTTTTCTGGAGCCTACCTACCTAGTGACAATTCCACCCGCGAAGGAATTCCAATTTGCTGGAGCCGACGTAAAAGCTAGGGAGCTGGAGTTGCTGAAGACTACGGTAGGTAGGTACACATTGAGTCCCATGCTAGGAAACCAGCCACAGCTTGCTTGACCACCAGGACCCAAGTCCCAAATGTTGTAGGCAAATGACATGACATACCCAAGACTCGTTGCTTCTTGCTGGAGGGAGGGCATTTTGGGTAGACTGTTATATCAAGAATAAGAGTCCCTCTACTACCAAAGCCTACCAGAATAATGACGAATGCCAAAGAGTAATGCGCGTGATTGTAATACGATGCACGCTCGTGCACAGATGAGAAACGAAGCGTTTAAAGCAAATCGCGGACCAAAGACATACATTGCGATTGTCAACGCGCAGGAGCATGCAGGACTAAAGTTGTAGGCTGCATGTACAGCAACAGACTGCAAACGGTAAGAGTAAATAATCGACCGTAGGACTGGATAGCAGTTAGCCTCTCCTGGTGACGGTTATTTTCTCACTTGCAAACCCAAAAGTTCTTGAGTTTGTGGTGTTGTCGAACTTTAAGTAGGTGTACGGGCACGGTAGCACGGTAGCATATACTATAGCCATGGTTCGACTTGGAGTAGACGTGATCAACTCGAAATTCTTATTCTTAAAATAGCAGCATTCAGTGCAAGATGAGAAGGCTTTTAAACATTTTCAATACCTACGATAGGTAGTCATAAAGCTCTTGCTTGTCTTTGATTCCGTGGTTGTTGTTTTATATACTTCCTCCATATCGTACATAATAATAAGTAATATGTAGCTAAATAAAAAGAGGAACTCGCTAATCTCAATACCTGCCTCGAGTAGGTATACAAAGGCTACTTTTAGACAGCCAGATTCGCCAGGTACGGGCGTACTTTGTCCTTGTCCATGTCCCTTAATAAGGCCCACTTCCAATTTCCCTTTCATCGCAATTTTATCAATACACTGTAACTGCAATCTTATTACATTCAACATCAACATCATCATTCAGTCTTACTACCAAAATCCATATCAACAAACTGCTTACCTTTGGAGATCGATATAATTCATTCGCCGGATCTCAGAATTGTTCCCTTTTCTTGCAGGGAGGAGAGTATTCATTACACCATACATAATAGCTCCATACATATCCATAGTTGCATAGCATACTCAAGGTGGATAAGCCCCTCTTCTGTTAAGGCCTGCAGGGAGCTTTATGCCCAAACAGACAATGTCGTCAACATGAAGCTGGATTTTCTGAAGCTGGGTACCTGGAAACCGGGTACTTGGACGCTGGGCTCTGTCGCCTATGTTTCGACTTTCTTCATCCTATACGGTGTCATTGGAGGTCTCCTCTTCGTTACTCCTCTCGATACCGTCGTCCAAGCCCAAGCGAATCATCAATTATACAATACCTTTGTAATCCTCATATGCTATGGTGTCACTCTAGTTTCGGCCTTCGTGCTCTTCGCGACGCGGATTTACACAAACAAGGAAATCATAAAAGCGATACCGAAAACATGGATACCTATCGAAGAAGGCGATGTCGAGAAAAAAGTTCGAAAAATGATTGTGGCGAGCCTGGCGAGAAGTGCTACACTAGCATGGGATTCACGACCACGAATAGATCAACATGCGACTACACTAGTATCGATGCAAGACACACTAGGTGAAGCGACAATCGCTGCTGAGAATAGTCGCTCTGAGAGGGAAATGGACGAGAAAGGGTCTCATGGATCTATAACTGGTATATCTACAAAAGAACCCGTTTGGGGCCAAATTTCCCACGATGGATGGTCTTCTCCAACCGCCGCGGTTCTGCCAAATTTACAGTACATCACTGTGATTCTCGAGTTACCTCATTTGATCGAAGCAAAGGCCGTATCTTTAGCACCCCCTGATCCGCAATCGACGTCTCAACCGCCCATGCCTGATCTCAGAGCAGTGGATGTCCTTCAACGACCTGCGGCGATGTGTTTGCGCGACTACATCGGTCATCTATCTGGATTTGGCGTTGTCAACGATTCCTCCATCGCCACATCTTTTCTATCAGCCTACGAGTACGCTCGATTTTCCTCTAACGCTATCAGCGAAGTCGAATTCCGCGATCTGATGAAATATTTCGCAGAACTTCTTCGCGGTATGGAACCACTCAGTCCTGCGATAATGATGAGTTTAGCTATCGACGACCAGGAGAGTGATATTGACGGCGATGCGTCATCTAGTCCCACTCACACCACACCACAAAGTCGTTCCCTCGCATCATCCTTGAGGAGTGTTAGTATACGTAGTGGCAGTGAAGGAACCATCCGAACAGCACGTTCTCATAGACTTGGTACGGATCATACAACGCCGAATCGGTCACATGTCAGTACAGCTTTTGTTGCTCCCCGAAGTACAAGGCCTAAACTACCTGGATCGCAAAGACGGACCAGGGGCTTTTATACTAGCAGCAGCTCAAGTTCCAGTTCTAGTATGAGATCTATAAGCCAAACAAGCGTGATCAAGCTGAGCAAAGTTCAGACTGGAGAGTCATTACCTTATGAGTTAAATATACCCCGGATGCGCTGATACATCGGTCGCCTTTTCCTTATCTTTTTTTGAATCGTTATTAGCGTTGGAGTACGGGCTAGAACAAATGGTCTACAATAGGCATGGGAAACGTCTAGATATATTCCTCTAATTTTCAATGATAATGTACAATTACTGAATCACCCCATGCGAACTCTCCAATTTGTTTCCGCCTATACCAACGTCTTCCTCAATCTGACCCTCACAGTAGAAAGTCTGTCATTTCTCCCTCATAGAAGCTAGATCATCGCGGGATATGAGGAGGATATCATGGCCAGTCACTACTCATCTCCGATTTCGATCAGAAGACTCTTGATCAAATGGCGATTAAATGCAGAACAACATTTTCGGAGATGCAAATGATCGCTTGATATACCTTGTGGCCGTTGGATCACCGAGTATGAGTTTAGTCGAGTCTATTTCGAGATTTATTTCAGCCTCAGGAGCACTCATGCAATTGTTGTTTTCTGTCGATCTGGCTTCAGGGGCTGGTCATGTTAAGATAATCCGCAGCTATGATGTTCAACGGCCTTGCATTGCGCATGCATGACGAAGCTTACAAACAAAGCCACGTTCATGTGAAATAAAATAGGAAACTGTTATTGGAGGAGAAGTTTCGCTATGGAGGCAGAAGGACAATGTTGTGCTGCCTTGGGAACACGTGGGGTTAGGGGTACTTCTTGTTCCCCGCGAAAGTTCGTGCCAGCTGAAGGCAGTAATCCCGGATCCGTGGAGGCAACCCCCCGATGTCCCGAGTGTAGTCAGCCTTATTGCTAACCATAGCTATATGCATAGTTGATGGTATGGAGGGACCAAAAGTTATCATTCGTTGGGTGTTCTTGGCCGAAGTTTCATGTGTGTGGTAATCGTATTGCTTGGGGCAATGAAGGGGTAAAACGTGGTGCAGTCGCAGTCGTATCCGATGATCTTCTGCAACCATGAAATAAACATGGCAGCCATGTGGGTTGAAGGCGTGGTTGTATATCCGAAAGTACTATACAAGATTCAACCAGTTTCCGACAGGCTGATAATTCGGCCCTTCTTCTAAGTACATCAGCACCGTTTACTTTCCTGGGGTCATAACATACATTCATCCCAACTTTTTACGCCTCTTTCCCGCGCCTGGATTGTAGTGCTATGCCCGATTTATTGCGAGACGTGGCTCCAGGTATCATCATAGCGTTCGAGATACTGTCTCATGTCGGCTTTATGGGCATCCATACTTTTCTTTGCTGACCAATGTTCGTATCCCGGGTTAGGATTTATAGGGTCTGCGGCGTATCTTGACGCTCTTTCAGTTGAGTAGTATCCTCCATCAATGGGTTGCGAGGGGGAAGTGTCTTGTGTTTCGTGGTCAGGCGAACTGGGTTTCGTTTTCGATTGCGATTCTGCTTTCTCCACAGAGGTCTTGGAATGAGAGCTGCTTTGAGAAATGAAGACTGTTAGTGAGTAGCTCTCCTGTTATCTCGTTCAACTAATTTGAGGGAACGAACCTTTTGACAGACGGATGAGTGGTTTTTGTAGACCAAGTATCGGAGTGAGCCATTGTACTGGATGGAAAGCTTAACAGAGCTTATGGGTTCAAGCACGTGAATAAAGACAAGAATTTGATAGTCGAAGTGTTTGTGTATTCTTCAGAGACTGGTTGTGAATCACGTATGGATGGCAAGAAAAAATATTTCAATAGAATGGGAAACGATCAGAATTTATGCACTCGAGATCCTCATAGCAAGAACAAATTGATACCTTCCATGGCTTGCAAAAACCCCATACGACCAGAAGAGACAGTCGTGCATCGAGCATCTGTAAGCAAAAACAAGATGGTTGGTATCTCACTCACAAGAACTCATTTTGAACCCCAAGTTAAGTATGCATGGTAGATTAATGATGAAACCAGTACTAAGCTCAAGGATTATTGTGGGGTCGGCATGTTGACAGCCCTCAAGTGAGTAATGGAGAGTCGAAGTAATGAACCCTTTTACTCAAATCGACCGTTGAAGGTTCCTCGCACTCATCAGCTAGGCAGGGTCTAAATAGAGACCGGGAATTGAAAAGTCCCCTGACCTTGACATCACTTGCAGTAGTAGTCTCCGAGAACAGTTTCCAGAAAGCTTCAGAAGATTCAGCGCTCGCCAAATCCTTTCGGAAACGACTTCCTTCTTTGGTATTGCGAAAGGTGGTTTTCCAACCTTCTTTACATGGGTCAGATCTTCTAATGTACTGATACAATCATTCAACCAATCAACTCAGAAACAACCCTTGTATGAATGGCACATCTATCGATCCAAGCTATTACGGTGTCTCTACCGATGTATGTCAGGTACCGCGGTTTTTTCTAGAAGCCTTCCATGCTTTATGTCTGGGTGCATCCTCCACTAGGATACATGTCATCAAGATCTTTTTAGTAAATCTCCTTGCCAGAGGATAGAGATTCGATCAATGAGCCATCGCGATATTTGGCTTGGTTGGTGTTTCTACAAACATTGAGTTCGGCTTCTACAATGATGCCGAGTTCGCATCTTTTCTGCAAAGGTCAAAATTTACCGACTTTCCGAATATCAACACTATGTCTATACGAACTCTGCATCATCAAATTATACCAACTGCAGCACCCAACCCCGGCCATCAAGCGTCCTCAAATCGCACGTTCCTACAGCAAACGAAAGCCGACGCCTGCATGTGCATGTGCATAGATACGCGACTGGGGTCGTGGTCTTTGTGTTCAATTGACAATCGCAATCCCTACAAGGTAGCTTCCATGCCAAAATATTGATGCGCTATTTTGACACCTTTGACGTAGGTTGTTGGTAGTCAACTGATGGGAAAGTTACCCAGGGTAGCTTTCATCCCTGTTGGTGTTCGCATTTCTTGCTACCTATCTATTTTTTGATAGGCAGATATGGGTAATGCATATATTGTTTGAGCATTCAGTCGTGATTTTCTGCTCACCTGACGGCTATGATAAGTTAGTTATGTGCGTTGGCATAGCTGTATCTACATTTATACATACTTCCTGATCCTGAAAGGCTGTTGCTTTGTTACTGGTCTCAACATTTCAGGTCGCCATCCGAGTGGTTGGAATACTCCTATGCTAATAACATGTATGAAACTGTAGAAGATCTAGGCTTTGTCGACTCAACTCTACTCAAGAAAGGGGGGTTACAATAACCTTGTGAGGGAAATGAATTACGCAGAATACACAACTACTTTTTAAACTTCATGATTTCAGCGCTGGGTAACTTCTGAGGTTAGTTCAATGGCAATCTATCATCTTGAATGTTTACACAGCTTTCTCCATGGAATGCATCACAAATCAAAAAATCGATCTAGCTATCTTTCCCAACGACCCAACAACCAAGGATTGGCATGAATTACAGCCTAACATCACACAACTTTTGAGCCTCATGATCCTTCATATAACGGGCGACTTTACTTGCAGATCTCCCAAGAATACAAAGTCTTCCAGAATTATAACGACTCGTCACATTACTCCTTAGCCATGCGACTTCCGCATGTTGTACCACGGCAATATCTCTGCAACCATGAGGCTCTCATGCACGATTACAGAAAAAGAGGCAATTTAAATTCATCCGTTAATCTATTCACGACGCCAGCGATACATAAACCCCTCAATATTGACGGCATCCCCGAGTCCAACCTTCGTTGCCAAGAGACTTCGGTTGCCTTGCCGGTTCTTGCATGAGCCTCGGGTTCGAACTCGGTTTCTCGTTTACGACTTCCCGATTGTATCTACTCGCATCATTACTTTTCAGCTCCTATCTATAGTTCATCGCATATATCCTCCCAGGCTCAACAATCAAATCCTAAAATGTCCTTCATCGTCGATATCAAAAGCGATCACTCCTTCACGAGACATGCCCTTCACCAGCTCACAGCAAACCTCAAGTCTCCATTTCAAACTCCAAGCAAGCAGACGGACATCAGCGATAGCCTCGTGCGAGGAGGAAATTGCCAACTACAGTTAGTATACGAGGTTGGCATTATATACACGTTTCAGCCTTGCAGATAGCGGCGAACTCTGCTGTATCGTGCATTAACATACATGTCAGGTACACATACATATCGCATATTGCATACATATCTCATTCATCACCTTCTCGAATAATTTTGGAACATTCAGTCATCGGATGAGTGGGAAATACTACCTGGGTACAACAGCTTTCATCCAACCAATCGGTAATTTACCCTCATGTTCCGATTAGAAGATCTGTTGTTTGTGATGTTATTGGATTGGACAGACAAGATGAGACAAGACAAGACAAGACATACTTGATGTTCTAAAAACAATCTGTCAGTGTCATCTATCTCATCTCATCTTTTTTAATTTCTTATCTCGTCATCGGTCGTTTTTTGAAACATCTTATCTTTAATCGGTATACTCATACATACATACATACCTACATACCTAGATAGACCCCATATTCTCAACTCCCTACCACCTAACTTCAGATGCAAACTGCAAACTGCAAACTGCACGCTCTCATAATCAATCCATCCATCAATCCCTCCCACCACTAGAATAGGCAATCCTCGGTCCCGAATCCTTTTTTTCTCCCCCCTCCCCCCCTTTTTTTTCCTGGAAGAGAAAATAAGAAAATAAGCAAATAGTAGTGAGGATAAGAAATAAAAATACAGACCACTTACGGGTCGTACCGTAGAAACGGCATGGTGTTTTGCAGCCGTGAGATCTTGGACCCCGCGATCGGTCATGTGCTGTGCTATGTGTGTGTGTGTGTGTGTGTGTATTCTGAGATACGAGAGAAGGGGAAGGGGGATGCGTGTACGTGTACGTGTACGCGGATGGAGAATGTTTCTTTGTTTCTTGTCTTGGGGTTTATTGGTCAGAATGTGATGTGATTGTTTTGTTTGGGTCGGGTAGGAATAAAATGAAACGAATTGAATAACTGGGATGTAGTTAATTGAATCGAATGGACTGGATTGGATTAGGTTGGGTCATACATAGATCTATTAAATCACAGACGAGACGACCTTTAGACCTCAGCTTATTTCAGAATTGTAATTGTAATTGTAGCAAAGGTTGTTGTGACAGTAGTGGAGAGTGAGATTTCTGTACCTACTAGGTATGCGTATATGGTTTTGATCGCACTGGTTTTATGCGTGTATGGTATGCAGGTACAGTTTGGACGTGAGGAGTGTTGTGTGTGTTGGGTCGTTTATTGGGTGTCTTTCTTGCTTACTAGGTACTTACTTGCTTACTTGCTTGTGGATGAAATGGTCAGATGAGTGGGTGGATATTCGGACTCGGATGCGTGGGGGTGAGATATGGGGGCGGGCTTGAGGATGAGGAGGATATTGAGTTGCTGATAATACCTAGGTACTCATGTTGAGATCTGAGAGTGAGAGAGAGTGAGAGAGAGTGTGAGATTGAGAGTTAGAGATCAATGCACATACGGTATGGGTTAGGTAGGTAGGTAATCAAGGGAAATCGATCATAGCATATGCTTCGTAGTGATTCATAAATTAATCTCATTATCTTGGTAACAAAACTCCAAATCGGATAATCAGATATTGTAATACGTTATATGAAACAAGAACTATGGTTTTATGGAATCGCTACGCTCTTCTTGGAAAACTTCCCCTTGGGCATTCCTTTTGGCTTCTCGACTGTTTTCTTCTCTGCGGGCTTCTTAGGTTCTGGCTGCTTAGGTTCTGGCTGCTTGGGTTCTGGCTTCTTGGGTTCTGGCTTCTTCACTTCCTCTTCCTCCTCCTCCTCCTCTTCTTCTTCTCCCTCCTCGTCATCGTCGTCGTCTTCTTCTTCCTCTTCTTCCTCTTCCTCGGAAGATGATTCTCTTCCGTCAGATGAAGTTATCTCTTCAATTACATAGCCATCATCATCCTCGTCGTCATCAGATTCCTCCTCGCTACTAGACTCTTCCTCCTGTACAAGTTGCTTTTTCGTTGGCTTTTGTTTTTTCCCCACCTCTTTCTTGAGGGCTGGCTGTTTTGACGTCGCGACTTTACCCTTACTCTTCGTCGTCGTAGCACTCTTCTTGACTTTCGATTTTTCTTCTACATCTTCTTCCTCCTCTTCCTCCTCCTCCTCTTCTCCCTCACTACTCGTATACTCTCCACTAGTGTACTCCTCACTATCAGTATATTCTTCCTCACTATCCTCCTCGCTTTCCTCTTCACTCTCCTCACTCTCCACCTCCTGCACAATC
The DNA here is from genome assembly GCA_004916875.1 of Botrytis galanthina. Classification (NCBI taxonomy): domain Eukaryota; kingdom Fungi; phylum Ascomycota; class Leotiomycetes; order Helotiales; family Sclerotiniaceae; genus Botrytis; species Botrytis galanthina. The sequence goes on from PQXL01000304.1 coordinate 18,759, forward strand.
CTCCCCCTCCCTCTACTCTCCAACGCATCATTTGCAACCCTCGCCATAATTCCATTCAACCAATTTTCTGTTCCTTTCCCCACCCCCCCTTTCCCAAAATTATTCCCCAACCCATTTCCATTCCCCACCACATTCTTACTCGGCTCACACGTCATTCCCAAAATCGTTCCCTTTCTCCTACTCCCCCCCTTATTCGTATTTTGAATTGGTTTCACAGTAGGTCCCTGGACTTGTACCCATCCTTTCCCCTTTCCATTCTTCTCATAGATACTTCCATCCTCTAGGACTCTCCGTCCCTTTCCATCCCATCGTCGTGTTTCTTCAATAATGGGTTCTCCAAGACGTTGAGTACGTTTTGTGCGTGTAGTACCGTCTTTATTGATGGTTGTTTTTGTTTGATATGCGCGACCCCAATCATCTCCCGACGCTGTAGAGGAGGTAAGGGCAAAAGATGCCGAGGTGTTTAATGTCAAGGGCATTTTGCGATAATCTTTCGATGAGCTTAGCTTGTTATCTTTGTGTAAGTTTTGAGGAAGAAACTAGTAGAAAAAAACTTAAAGGCAAGACGATTATTTGGATCTTGATATATGAAATCAAAATCAGAATCGTATGTTGGTTTTTCTCGAAATCGAAATCAAAAACAGGATGACGAGGGATTTGACGTCATAAGGTGAAGTCATGATCACGTGTCAGCTGCCACGTCGTTCGCGATCATGATTCAGGTTCTGTTGCCTTGATGGCTTGATTTGATGTATTTAATTTGTTGTTTGAAGAGTGAAGAGCATGTGAAAGATGTATCGATACCTGGGTATTTCCTTCGTACTCGACTTTATTTGACGTAACAAACTAGTGTAGTAGAGAGTGGTTAGTTGTGAGCTACGGAAACTATCAACCGACCGTTTATTTTATCGCGTGTACACTGATACTGACTGACTGTCTCGAGACGGTACTAAATTAATCAGAATGAATAGTTTTCGACGATGGATCTTGGCATGTCACAGCAACAAGTACTGTGGGGTAGTGCGAAGAAGAGTGCCGATGGTTACTTTTTTTTCGGCTGCAGGAACCAGAATAAAAAGGTACGAGGATACGAAAGGCACGAAAGTACTACCTAGTACTCAGGCACCTCGATACTTGTTAGATCCAGCAAACGCTCGGTATATTTTCAGACGAGAATGGCGAAGCTCGAGTCTCGAATCAATTTCCACAAGGAGGTCACTTTCAGGTGATTCTTGAGGAAGTTTGTACTTGTTGTGCTTGTTGTTTCTCTGAGTTGTTTCTTGGCGCTCATTGGTCATACTCGGCATATATATTCTCCTGGATGTCTAGATACCTCCCTTCTTTTTCTTTGCCGTCGGATCCGGCAATAGAAGTGATCGGGAATAGAAGGGAATAGGAGTGAAGGAGAGAGAGGAAGGGGAAGGTAGAGAAGACGGATAAGACGGAGAAGGTAGGGCGTGCGTATTAATCTGCAGAGTGGGGGGCTCCGATGAGTCTAGACTGTAGTACTCGGTCTCGCAGTCTGTGGTTCAACCATGAGAGATTATCTATCATTGAATCCATATGCTGAGCTGAATCAACCTACTTGGCATATAGAATCTAATCAGACGATCGAGTTCTAGATGGTAGTCCGGATGGTTAGAACCCACAACGCGATGCCTTTGGAATTACCTGAATGGGTCACCAAGGGCAGACTTCTAAGGCATTTTTCCATGAGAATTGTTCCCAACTCCAAGCCGGCGGTAGATTGAATGATGTCCTTTGCACCCAGCGATGAGGGGATGAGTCTAGACCTTTGCAGAATTCTACAGGAACCTTGAGCTTACCCCCCAGCTTCCTACGAGGGATTAATCAACACCTATCAACGGAACGGATGGCTGCAGAGGTCTAGAACGTTCCCTCAAGATACTGCGCTGCTCTTGAGATCTGAAAAGTTGAGAGAGAATTGGCATGATTGGACAATCAGAAGAATAGGGCAATGGAGAGGCGTCGATGAAGGGAGGTATGAGGGGAGAATGGGGAGGATGGGAGAAGAGCGAAGAGCATGATGGCTACTTGCAGATAAACTAGTAAGGTAGTAGCTTACCTAGTGCATGAAAATCTAAGACTAGGCTTCTTTGAGTCAACCATAACTATGTCCGTGCATCCAAGATCATCCATTTTGCTGCAGACCCTGAAACTTTGGATGCCATACCGAAATTTGATCAATTGATTCAACAATTCGAATGTTCTGGCCAAAACGCCCATGGTCAACGCCTTGGTGGTTTGATGATGAACTTTGGCTTGGATGAACAAGCAGCCGACTTTGCTGTTTCATCTTTATGTTTAACCTTGCTGTGATCTCACGCACACCAATGGGTCTCATCAGATGAACACTTGATTCGGTCTCTCATCGACATCAATATTGTTTCTTCATGGCAGGGACTAGACGCCGAGGTGGCTCTCAATCGAACCAGAGCTTTGGATTGCTCCGAGGTTGCCTACAGATGTTGTACAAGTGACTCTTTTTATTATTATCTATTCGCGCACTTAGACGTACAGATCACGCTCTCCACGGAGGATCTACACATGAGCTTGCTGCATTAGGGCAATCGTCGTGCGAATCAAAATGCTGCAAATTGCTCAGCCTTGTTTATATCTCAAGTACTCGCAGATTCTGCGAATCAAAGTGTAACATACCCGGCAAACGCGCAACAGACCGATCCAAATTCAGAAGTACCCGGGCCGACGAATGAGGGTATTTTGCTTGGTCGTAACTAAGGTATCCTTTCTAATCAAATTTAAAAACGCCCCGAATACTAAGGTGTTTTTTGGTGATTGGTTGCAATTTGCTGAAACGTTCACTCATTCGTCTAAAGCCTTGCTATTTCTCGGCGCTCCATCTCAAATGCTGTATCGAGACGATGGAGCGGAGACGAAATGTAAAGGAACGATCCGTTGCCTTCCTTGCCGGCCAATGGAAAACGGTCAATTTTCTTTGACAATCTTTCATCAGTACTGAATAGAGTCAGGGTGAGGAAAATGATGTCTGTCACCAGCCAAGTCATTCATTCCGCCGACTTGCGAAGTGTTTATATATCAGTAGGCATCCCCCACGCCTTTCCAACAAAATCATTGTTAAAACAATCGAGAAAAGCTACATCCAAATATCTTTATTTCGTGTTCTCTCATCAAGATACTCACTCGTCTGACTTGACTTGCATCACACTTAACACTTTTTGACTTTCAATCATAATTCCCATCGGTCTTACTGAATCAAACTTGCTTATCACTTGATCACCATGCCTCAATCCTTGTCATCTTCAATGCAAGGCTACTATGGATCGGAGAAGTAAGTCTTGAGTTCCCCGTTTGTACAATGGATCATCATTTAGCCGAATTTTGTCTAATGATCTTCATAGAATTGTCGATGAACTCGAGCCACATGTTCCTGCTTCTATCAAGCAACAAAAACTCTCACACTCACCGTCATACAATATTAGCCAATTCAAACATGTCAACGGGGCACCTCCATTAACTTTCCGGAAGCCAATCCCGGTCGCCGAACGTATTAGCAGTGCGAAAAATGCCATCAATGATTTTGATGGAAAGATGAATAAAGGCTAGACGGCTTTGCTCCACGAGAATCAAATAAAGACAAGGCTGATGCAATATCTTGTCATACGTTATGGTAATGTACAATTACCGTCATTCAGCCTCAAATCGGTTGCTAATTATCATAGAATCCACCTGATCTTCTGACGCGTCATCGTCTCAAGACGGACAAATCATTCCATTGCTGTTCTCAAAGTTACCAGACCCTCTCAAAGTTAAAAGAGTATCTGCTTGAGAGTGATGAAGTTGGATTTCGATACTCGCTCGATTATTTATAGGATGCTAGGCAACGGGCCCGAGTGATTGCAGTCCTCTATCGATGTGCGATAGATCAGATGATGCATCACTCATCGAAGCATTCAAGCATCAAACTTCAAGTGGAGTAATAGCCACAGATACCCCATTTGACACCGGAATCTACGTCCCCGAAATCTATAACTGAGGGGAGATATCTTCATAAGACGAAATGCGGGGTAACAGGGGTTTGAATTTATCCAAACTGGACGGTTATTCTATTGCATTTTGCCACAAGTAGTACGTTGTTGTTGAACTTTATTTAGAGGTTGCGGGCCGTCGAGTTGTTTTGAATATGGAGAAAAGCTTATTTCGTCCAATACGTGGGATCCGAGTTTGGGTTAAAGTCATCCCTGTAATAGGTCAATTTGTTCCCCACAATCGGTCAGATAGACGAGATCAATGCCAGGTCAGGGGTTCTCATCGTATCTCGAGCGTATTTGAAGTACTTTAATTTTATTCCACACTACCTATTTCATGTCCGGTTCTCCACTATTCTTCGCATAAGCGCTCCGGATATATTAGATGTTCACCCAGTATGGAAAAATACCATGCCCCTTGGGTCATTTATCCGAGACAGGCAAATTTCGTTTTGCAATGTTTCTCTAAAGCGATCCGTACAATGAGTTTATTTGACGGGGCGTTTATGTGCTCCTCGTAACTTGCAGGGCAAGCGAATATATATAACCGCTCTATTCCCCCAATTCCTTTTCTCATCACCATTCCCGAGTCAGGTTACTCGAAAATTACACTCCTTGTATTCCTTTTTTTATCATACTTTTCCGTTCAAAATGCATATTTCAAATCTTTTACCTCTTGCCATCTTGCCTTTAGCTTATGGTCAGCTTGACACGCTTGCCAAGGCTGCTGGTCTCAAATACTTCGGTTCCGCTACAGACAACGGTGAACTTACCGATGCTCAATATACTGCTATCTTGTCAAATAACAGTCAGTTCGGACAAATCACACCTGGAAATACACAAAAATGGCAATACATCGAACCCACCCAAAACACTTTCAGCTATACTCAGGGAGATGTTGTCGTTGATTTCGCGGAGAAGAATGATCAGCTTCTGAGATGTCATAACTTGTGTTGGTATAATCAATTGCCATCATGGGTTACTTCAGGCACATGGACAAACGAGACTCTGATTGCGGTCTTGAAGAATCAGTTAGTAGTTTCGTGCAGCTCTTTATAGACATCGAAAGCTAATCATAACGCAGCATCAAAAATGAAGTGACTTACTACAAGGGCAAATGCTACGCCTGGGATGTCGTCAACGAGGCATTCAACGATGATGGTACCTGGAGATCATTCATCGTAAGTTTTCATCATACTTCTTGTAACTTTCAAACAAACCCCCAGTACAGAAACTAACTCATCCAAGTTCTATGACACCATTGGTCCCGAATATATCCCAATCGCATTCGAAACCGCCGCTCTTTACGATCCAGATGTCAAGCTCTACTACAACGACTACAACATCGAGTCTTCTGGTGCCAAGGCAACCGCTACTCTCAACCTCGTCAAATCTCTCCAAGCTCGCGGTATCAAAATCGACGGTGTCGGTCTCCAAGCCCACTTCATCGTCGGATCTACCCCCAGCGAATCCGCCCTCGCCACCACCCTCAAATCCTTCACTGCTCTCGATGTCGAAGTCGCCTACACCGAACTTGACGTCCGCTTTAGCACTCTCCCTCCCACCGCTGCCGGACTCGCTCAACAAGGCGTCGACTACGCTAACACCGTCAACGCCTGTCTCAGCGTCGACGGCTGCGTCGGTATCACCATCTGGGATTTCACAGATGCGTACTCGTGGATCCCATCGACCTTCTCCGGCCAAGGCGATGCCTGTCTCTGGTACGCTAACTATACCGTTCACCCCGCCTACAACAACGTGGTTGCTGCTCTCTCCGCCGCAGCAGGCAGCGCTGCCCCCGTTACTTCCACCACTGTTTCTGCTACATCTACAGCAAAAGTAAGTATCTCCAGTGCGGTTTCTACTAGTACATCTGCGCCGGTCGTTTTGAGCGCTAGTCCTGATTCCGTTTCCGCTTCTGCGGTTGTATCTTCCGTTTCTTCCGTTGTACAAATTGCCAGCTCTTCTGTAGCCGTTTCTTCCGCTGTTTCATCTGCTGTTTCCTCACTTCCTCTTTCCTCATCTCCCATCCCCTCAAGCAGCACACTAAAAAAATGCACAAAGACTACCTCCACTCCCTCCTCCACCATCATCACCAGCACAAAAACCACCTCTACAGCCGCTGCTTCGGGAACAGGCGCCGCGGTCGCGCTTTACGGACAGTGTGGCGGCGCGACTTGGACCGGAAGTACCGTTTGTGCGTCCGGCGCAAAGTGTACTAAGCAAAATGATTGGTATTCGCAGTGTATTGCTGCATAAGGGCGTGAGAATGTATGGTTAGATAGATATGTATATAAGGGTGGGAAGTAGTGATTGGATATTGAATAAGTGGAAGAAAAATCGAAACAAAGGGGAGGTGTATATAAGAAGGAGGAGGATGTATGTTCCATGTATATAGCTTTAGTTTGTGAGATATATTTTGGGGAGGTGCTGAGAGATGGTAAATAAGAAGATCGTTTTATCCTTCGAACCCTGATTTGCATTGTGACTTCTGGAATTCTATAACCGTCGTGCTTAGGGAAGGTAACTTCATTGATGGATGTAATTTTTCCGATTGTGAAGCTTGAGATATATTTGGTGATTTCTTTCGGAATAAATGACAAGACTTCACATATCCATGGATACATTCCACTCTTAGATTTCGTTTGGTTCAGGTCAATATAATAGACCTTGCTGAAAGTAACGTCCAAAAAACAAATCCCGGCCCAAAAATTCACCTGAAAGTAGAGTGGGAACATTTATTCAAAGCCATACGGGTATTTTGACATATAATACACAACAAGAATCCCAAGCTACATAACTCATTTCTCAATAGCCAAAGGAGGAAATAGCCCATCCCACGCACCCTTGCCTAACGGAGCCTGCGCATCACCATACGAAGGATCGGCGCTCAGTATCGCATATTCATATGTTCGACGCTCTGGTAGCACACCAATCATATCGAGCAATAGCGATGATTTTGCCGGCATGTATGGCTGGAGGAGAATACCAACGATGCGGATTGCCTCTGCGGAATGATATACAGCGCTTACGAGTCTTTCTTTCGCATCTGGATCTTCGGATTTGGCAAGACTCCAGGGTGCTTCGTGTTGGATGTATTTATTGGTCTGATGGTTTGTGGTTATTATTGTGGTTTATGGAAATATGTAGATGATGTGCTTACCTCGTATACAGTATCCATAATAACATGCAAAGCTGCCCCTGCATTTAGCTCTTGCATTTTTTCATTGGCCTTATCACGGACACGGTTCAGGAAATCAATCTGCCGACTAGTTGTAGTATTCGGGTTGCTCGAGCCTTTAGAGTGTGTGGCTTCTACGCAAGAACGAACATTCCATACTTTTGGTCTGGTTAATCGACTAACAAGATTACCTAGACCTTGTTGCAGTCCTTTCTTATATCTTTCAACAATATATTCATTGCCGTAGTCGGAGTCTTCCTTGATTCCACCATCGTGAACAAGGTAGTATCGCATCACATCGACCCCAAATCGATCCATTGCAAAAAGTGGGTTGACAACATTTCCTATTGACTTAGACATCTTTTGATTGTCCATTGTCCAGTGAGCGTGGGTCAATATTTGCTTTGGTGGTGGTAGATTCAAAGCGAGAAGAAATGCTGGCCAATATATGCAATGAAATCGAACAATATCCTTTCCAATGACTTGTACATCTGCAGGCCATCCTCCTGCAGTTTCTTTCCCTGGCGCCCATGGATAGCCGGCTTTTGTAATGTAGTTGACCAGAGCATCAAGCCATACGTATATAGTTTGAGTCTCATCGTCTGGAACTCGAATACCCCAGCTTAACCGATCATAGGGACGGGATATTGAAAGGTCTTCTAAGCCTCTAGATACTTGGTTGACAACATCCTTCATTCGAGTCATTGGGACAACAAAATCGGGATTCTTCTCGTAGAACTCAAGCAGTTGGTCCTTGAAAGCAGATAATCGAAAGTGGTAGTTCTTTTCAGATGTCCATTCAACCTCTTTACCAGTCTCTTGAGAAGCAATGAACGTCCTTCCAGTAAAGGGATCCAGCCTCTTCTCAATAGCCGATTCCGGATAGAAGGTTTCATCACTGACGCAGTACCACCCTTCGTGTTTTGACTCGTATATATATTCCCGTTCCCTCAGCATATACCAGATATATTCAACCGTCTCCTTGTGATCTGGATCAGTCGTGCGCACAAAATGATCGTTTGAAAGCCCTGCTCGCTGTGCCAATTCCTTAAACGTCTCAGCGCCAACATCACAAAATTCTTTGGGCAATGCTCCTGCTTGCGCAGCAGCTCGTTGGATTTTCATGCCATGTTCGTCCGTTCCTGTGCATAGGATTGCCGTATCGCCCTTTAAAACCTGCCATCGTTTGAAAACGTCCGCGAGGACCATGGTATATAAGTGACCAACATGAGGTGCTGAAGATGAACCAATTAGCTCAGAATGCTGCGCTGGCGCAAAGTCATTCAGACTTACCAGCATTCACGTAGAAAATTGGTGTGGTCACATAGTATGGCTTCTTCGATTTTGTCTCGACAGAATAGCTAGCTTTCAATATGGGTCTTGCCCTACATGAGGTACAAACCCAGCCAGCCCTCAATATTGATCTGGTCCTGGACTGCAAAGAGCCCCGCAGTAGAGGATTGAGGCCATACATTTGAACGAAATGCGCTGGCTGAGACTCGATTTAGCATGATCCAAGACAAATAGTAAGATTGCGGGAAAGCGGCGCTGCGGCCGCTTTTCCGCCCCCGCATTTTGTCAAAACTATAAATTCAAATTTCACTTCGTGCGTCATTCTTTCTGAGAATGACAAAGACGCTCTAGAGAATCGTCGAATTGTTATCTAAATAGACTTCTCTTATTTAATATACTGTGATCTATCCTATTTTCTTGGATATTCATAATTGCATATTATCTGTGCGACTCATCATGTCTAATCCTACACAGGATATCCAAGCCGAATTGGCTACCAAAGGTAATCATGCAATCATTCTTTGATGAAACATTATGCTAATATACTTCAGCGGCCGATATTTTTGTTGAAAGTTTCTACGAAGCTTTGAATAAACCCAATCTTCGCTCAACAATCACATCCTTCTATATCAAGCCTTCCGCTCTGGCCCCGGCTGAAGCATCCATAACCATTAATGGAAACATCGTACCAACACCCTCCGCCTTCCAAGAAACGTTCGAGAACAAAATAGGCAAAACTTCGTATGAAGCGCAAGCATATGATGCTCATGTCATAAACCCAAACTACAATATAGGAGTTGAGGAAAGTAAGCTTGGGCCGGATAAGGATGGGAGGAAAATTAGTATTGCCGTTATGGTTAGCGGGCAAGTGAAATATACGTCGAAGAATGGAGACGAGGGGGAAGAGCGAAGTTTCATGGAGAATTTTGTCTTGGTGCCCAATGTGGAGGCTAGAAATCCAAAGGCGCCGAAGGGGATTAAGAAATGGTTGATTCAGAGTCAGATATTTAGATTGGTTCTTTGAGGTCTTGAAATCTAGAGATTATGAAGGAAATATGGAAGATGATATGGAGAGCCCTATTCTGGACAGCAGGTTAGAGTGCTCTCTCCACAGGAAGCAGCATTGCTCGGCGAATCGAAGTAATGGCACCCTACGGAAGCACTCATGGTCGTTCGGACCATGGCCAGTTCATTTGGGGGATCCCTCAAACGCTTGAAATTTGACATCAAATCTGGTCAGATGACGAGACTAGATGAGTTCCAAACATTCGGCGGTGGACAGACTTATGTCCTCGGGCAAGATAATGGGTTGACATCTTGGTAAAGACGCAGGTAGCACCCTTGAAAAGAGTTGCAAATCTACAAGTTGAATTGCGTATTTGATGTTGGCAGTATAAGAGCAATATGGTATTTATATAATAAAGGTTGCTAATTATCTTGATGCATAATACTACTTTTGAATAACAGTGATATGTGAGCGCATACAAAATATTTTCGGTTCCTTCCCGAACATTCTTCGTAGGAAAATATTGAAATTTGGTTGTCTTGTAAGAGTCTATGAGAAACGTTCTTCATACTAAGTATCCTGGTATCCTACATCAAGTTGTACTCTGAGAGCGCCAGCAGGTTTATCTAAGTTTAAAAGCCCTTCTTCAAACCATTCACATTGCATTCCCATGTCTTCATATTCACTTTTGGCTTCACTTTTCATCCTTTAATAAACTATGCTCTCGGCTGCTATCCATCTTCAGTAACCTTCGTCCCCACAACAACCACTTCCCACTTCAACACCTATTGATCACTTTCCATCCAGATTCCTTTGGAAATTTATGAATTCAAATATCTTCAAGTCACTTCGACTATAATTGCCTCTTGCAAATTTGCATACATTAGCACTTATCTACTATTCAAGTTCGCCCTCTCACAATCTATCTACCTGTCGGGGCTTATTTAGCTCTTTTTCAACATCCTTCGATCTCATCAACTACCTTCAGACCCGAATTTTGATCCGATACCACCAACAAAATCAATATCGCCCTTCTTACCAAGGGACTTCAAAACGTCAAAGCACAGAAGTATATTCATAAGGCTTTCTCGATATCCATAAACATGAAAATCCCACCTGGCTTGACTGGCTTTGATGGGAAGGCTCTCAAGGGAGAAGTCTACTTGACAAGCGGTAACTCAGGTGCTCTAGGTAACCGGACGAAGCTACTTGAAGAGGGCGTGAAGCGCGAAGGCAATCACTTCACCTGCTACGCTCTGACCGCAGAAGACGATGCTATCGTACCGTGCTTCAACATGAATTCAGGTGTTGTCGAGTTCGTTGACGTTGTCGTCGATGGTATCTTACGAGCTTCTCATAGCAACGAGGCTGGTACCAAGAACTTCAGCAAGAGGTTTGAATGGGTTGTCGGTCAAACCAAATCGAGGAACAGATATGTCGACAGGATTTATCAGCTACAAATAGCAAAGAGGGACATTGAAAAGAGTCAGTTGTTCTCCCTAATGAATAACTTATACTGACTGTGAAACAGCACGAAATGTCAAAGGCGGCGCACCTCATTCAGTCGGCAGCATCGAAATACAAATATTCCGCAAAGATCCCAACGCTCATAAGAACCACGCGACTGATTCTGACTCTGATGATTCCTCATTATCAAAAGAAGGAACTCCAGATTTTGGCTATGCAGAACGTGCACCGACGTTTGAGGATCATACTGAATGGTGGAATCTTAATCCATGTGTTGACGAAGACACTATTCCTTCTCCCCCCTTCGAAGTTGGCGGCGTTGGCTATAGGAAGTTTCAGGGGAACGCAAAAAGCCTCGTTGTGAAGAAATGGCCCGGTGATTACAAGATTTGGGCTTCATTTAAATTTCTCCTCTTCTCTACCGCCGATTTCCATACGTTGGGCTTCCCAGATACCCCAGAATACATCGGAACACCGTGGAATGGAACAAGGGCATCGTCAAAGAAGCCGACTGCAAAGGATGTTTCACGAGCATCAAAGGCTTCTTCGGTCATTGACCCCGATGATGTCGGCAGTGATCATGATGACGATGTTGATACTGTTGAAAATGCCGATAGGCCTACACCCGAGACAAAGGCTAAAATGGACGAGTCAAGAAAAACTACTAAAGGCAAAGAAGTCAGTAGGAATATCATTAAAAGCAGTGTTTCTGTAGAAATCGAGGTTCCTTCTCAAGCGAACAAGTCCATGAAATCAGTGGGGAAACAGACTAGGGTCATCGAAGATTCTCAGTACTCAGAAACCCTCGATGAAAGCTATGCTGAAGCCAACAGAACTGTGTCAAAGCCTGGCCGTCTTTCAAAAGTATCTCAAGTTATTGATCTTAGTGGCGAAGATTCTAGCGAATCTACGGATACCGCAGTCTTTGCACCAACTATCAAGGTCGAGAAAGATGAGTTGACAGGTAATGGCGTCGATCAAAGCAATGGAACTCGAACAAACCGCAAGAGAAAGCCACTTTCTATGCCCGGGATGGAAGGAGCTCCGGCAAGCGAAGCCTGGGATGATCCTGATCGTTCTTCATGGTACCAATACAGGAGCTTAAGTAAGAATTTAGACGATTTTCTCACGCTCAATACTGATCAATCCCAAGCCGAGGGAGATCTTACTTCATCGGACAAATCGAAAATTATATCTTTGGATAGCCCAGACAGCTTGGAATTGCCCTCTGTGCCGTGTATAGTTGTAGAGGCAGCCGAGAAAGAGACTTTCACTCACTTTAAGCCACTTGATACTCAGGTGGGCGGTCCATCCTGGGAGCCGTTGACTCCGCCAGTGTCTTCAAAGAAGTCGGGTTCAAATTTCTTTAACCATTTTGGAACCGAAAGACGTGTTTTGTTTGGAGATTCTAATGGCACAATACAAGTTGAATCAGCAGCTCGTGCTATTATCACTGAAGATAATTATAGCGACAATGATAGCCGCGAAGCAAGTCCCTCGATCAAACACGACCAGAGAGTTCCAGAAAACAAAGCTGAAGAATCAAGCCGACACGGTCTAGAATTCACCTTGGAAACACAAACTTCAAATGCTGAGAAACCTGGCCATTCTTCAAACGTCAATAACATGGAAACAAATTTTGACGAGTTCATTCACAAATCACCCAAGCCTGAAGATACAGAAATGGTCGACGCGGTCGAAGCCGAACCTGAAGGAAAGTTAACAGCATCAAGATCGCCATCTCCCAAGGTTGGTCCTCAATCTACAATCGCAGACCAAGATCAAGATGCTGTGAAGAAAGCCGAACCCTCTGAATCTCAAGAATTGAATGCCTCACAAGATGGTCAAAATGACTCTAAGAAATCAACACAAGAAATACCTGAGAGCATCCTTGAAGGGATTGCGGAAGGCCAAAGACTTCAGAGGGCCAAACGATTCCCATCAAGTGCTATTCCTGAAGTGGAAACTGAAGGAGCATTCGAGTTTCATCAAGCTGGAGTCTCATCAGACACTGAGATGACCAATTCCGACAACAATAAATTGCCTTCCGAAGCCACGAATTCTAATAGCAGACTCAATGATGCACCTTTCGACATTGGAAACCAACAAGATGGTCGACAAGACTCCCCTGCTGAAGCTGACGAGTCTACGATAACAGTCGGTACTGTCAAGCCAGCCAAACAATCAAAGACAAGAGCCCCAGCTGCTGCCAAACCCTCCTCTGCCCCAAAGACTGCGTCTACTCCAAAGACACAGCCTTCGTCGGTCTCTAAGACAGCCACTGTCCAAAAGCCACCAGCAGTAAAGGTTGATAAACATGCAAATGTCTCCGCTCAATCCGAACATTCTCAAGCTAAGCCAAAGAAGTCGATGTCAAAAGTTGAAAGCTCTTCGGTTGCATCAGCACAACCTGAGCAATCTCAAGCAAAGCCAAAGAAGCCCTCTCCAAAGACTACTAAAGCCGCAAGTGCCCCTAAAACTTCAAAGGCACCAACAGCTGTTGTTACCGAAGAGCCTGTACCTAAACCCAAGGGCAAGAGCAGGGCTAAGGCTGGAGTAAATGATAAGCGCAAAGCTGATCAAATGACCTCCGCAAGCAGCAGTTCAGGACCAAACAAGACGAATATATCTCCCGCTTTGAAGCAAACATCTACCGTTGAAGGTGCGATTGCCATAGCAGAAGCAAGAAAGCAAGCGGCTATCGAGAAGAAGCAAGCTTTAGAAGAAAAGTTAAAGGCAATTCGAGAAGCAAAGGCGGAGAGGGCGAAGGAAGAGGTAAGATTGTGATACTTCGATTTTTAGGACAATTGACTGACCTATCGACAGGCTGATAGAATCAACAAAGAGGCAAAAGCTTTTGAAGACGAAGTCGCCGAATTAGAGGTAAACTCTGCAATCCCTAGTTTGATAAATGTGTGCTAATCCCTAATGTAATAGAAGAAAATTGCGATGGAACAAATGGATGACGAATGAGCTTACTCCATCGATTTAAAAGAAATTGCCGAACTGGCGCCCTTATGATGCAAAGCTAATTTCAACATCCCTTAAACCATATTCCAAATTCAGGAATAGCTCGTTATCATACTCCAACTGCCAATTACAAAACCTTCTTGTATTTTTCGCACATTTTCTTTATTGATTATTCTGCGGATTTCGAAGGATTTTATTGTTGCATGATCATTCTCTACTCATACTACAACTCTCTTATCTAAAGACAACACCAAAATAGCTAGATTCTTTTGGCAGGTTGAAGTTGACGATCGATATTGGAAATGGATGGCTGTTTTCAACAACTTCGACCAAATAGCAGAATATCTAGCATACTTATGCTGGGCCGCAAGCTTACCGAGGGTTTTTATTGCTACTCTTTACTTTTCCTTTTGATCTTCTTGTAGGCTGCAGCAAGCACAGCATACATCAATTTATAGGCGTAGATTTTGGCGGAATTTGATACCTTTTTTCATGGTGGTAGCATTGGGGTGTCAAACAAACGATGATAGGTCAAGAACAAAAAGACGAATTTGCGACAAGAATGTTATGAGGTCCAATGGAAACCATTAAATAACTCAGAGAAAGTTGTTACTTTATGAAATTTTATCAATATCAAAGCATGCTGAACTGAACTGAACATAATTGACCTGACGCCTTCCCTAACCATACTCGCGAAATCCGGAGTACTGACCCCAACGCCCTATTCCCCTGCCTCAAAAGACCCATAATCACTAGGTATCATGACTTTCATGACTTTCTTGGCACTCGTAAGTTTGCCTTTACTCTCTCCAACAACTGCTCTTTGGTATCCTTGGGTTGTGGATGAAGATCTCTCTGTAGAGAATGTGGTTAATTTCGATGAGTGATATATTTGAAGGAAAGGAAAAGGAGAGCTCCAAGAGTACTAACAGCCGCCAACCATCTCCGTAATTCCTCTTTTGACCACGTTGCTGGATCTATTGCGAGTTAATATTGGTTCATCAGCTGATAATCGGGTCATACACACCACCGGTAGGATCTTCTTCCTTTGGGAACATATCAGTACCCCAAATGGACCAAGCTGCGGCTGCAGTTACGATGCCAGTGAAAGCTAACACTGCATTCTACAAATCTGTTAGTAACTTGCTTGCGAAGTGATGGAGGAGAAACCTACCTTGGAGCTAAGAGCTCTATCTAAAGGAGTAGGCATTGTTGATGGAGGGGGTGGCGTTGCTTGTCTGTTTGATAGGTACCTAGGTATGAACAACGTTGTACTTTCAAAAATCCTTCTTTCTTCAACAAAACTTCTTTTAATCAAAGGTACATGAAATAAATTTCAATGTCGTTTTCTAATTACCAAATTTTAAGGACTTTAAATAGATAATCATTCACAGAGAAGTGCTTGCCTAATGATCAGAAACCTGTCCTCCTCACAAGCCACAAAGCCGTGCGACAACTAACGCCACATTAATTGGCTCACCTGGGCACCTGGCACCTGCATGCTCATGGATCTTATCAACCAAAACCCTTCCGTACAATCGTAACCGAGCTTGCTTACTAATCACCACACAATCCCGATTTTCCACATCAACAACCTCATTATCACGAAGTCCCGATTCCTGTCATCAATTCCCGATTTTCTCACCAATTTTCGACTAATCAATCCGTCAAAATGCCTCGCGAAATCACCGACATCAAATCCGTGAGTTATATCCTTCTGAGGCGGGTGGTGGGAATGGAGAATGGGAAGAAGTTTTGAGGACAAATTTGGACAGAGGCTAATATTGAATCAAATAGTTCTTGGAGATTTGCAGACGCAAGGATGCTTCCTGTATGTGTTCATTCCTATTCTATCATCGCCTTGCACAGATTATATTCGATTTTGAATACGAGAGAGTTCTGTCGGCATTTGAAATTGGGCTGTTGGAGGAAGGATGAATCTGGGGGATAGAATGGCGCAATCTACAAAGCTACGGAAAGACTAACATAATACACAATAGCTGCCCGCATAAAGAAGAATGTCGGAAAGACCAGCGCCATCAAGATCAAGGTCAGATGCCAAAAGTACTTGTACACCCTTGTCCTTAAGGATTTGGAGAAGGCCGAGAAGTTGAAGCAAAGTCTTCCACCTAGTATGATTCCCTCACCTCCTCCACTTGAGGTCCAAGAAATTCTAACATAACCTTTAGACCTCACCATCGCCGAGACCCCAAAGAAGAACCAAAAGGGAAAGAGAATCGCATAAATGGCTGAATATCGGGATTAGATTATGGATTCAAGCAGTGGATGAGACAATACAAACATTGATTGCACAGTCAAGATATTTTGAGCATGGTCGGCGTTTGCAAAATTGCAATGTGATATCCTACTTCCGTTCTATGAAAACAAACGGAGTAGAGTGCGAAAATGAGATGAGCTTTTGGAATCCGATTTTTGTGTCTGGTTGTCCAAGACAACATGTGTATGGTTGGTGAGATGTGAACTGGACACCTGCAATGATTTGCCTAGGTTGTCATTACGAATTATCTTCAAGTATTTGCGCACCTCTTAAGTCAAGATGGTACTGGGTAGTCTACTTGTGTATCTTCGACTTTGATTTTTTCCACTATTAGCATATATAATGGAAATATTTAGAGAGCAAAGTTTCAAATACTCATGTTTGAGATCTCCATTCGCTCAATAACAGGAAGACAGGTCAAGGGCCATCTGGTTACTATCTGGCTGCCTCAATACAAATTCAACAGCAGATAGATGCCAAGATCGCTGATCGAGACCCTTGGTTCTCTCGTTGATTCTTTGTCTTTCGACGTTTCAAAGAACAATCATTCGCTTTGTCAAGATATCCTTCACAAAGAATCTTAAACACAGTGATATTTTATCCTTTGAACTTTCACCAAGCTCGGTGCTCTCCCTTTCATCTGTCCGTTCTCTTCGTTCTCTTTGTTCTCTTGAACATATATCCATCGACAATCCCATTGTCATCCTTTTTCCCACCTATCTTTACAGATATTTTTGCTTGCCATTTTTTACCTTTTCTGCACCCTCTTAATATTATATCCTTGCGTTCATTCTTAGCAGAAACATTTTACATTCAAGACGCTGGCCGTCATTATTACAAGCGAAAAGTTCAAGGAGACACATAACTCCTTTACAAATCCAATTATCAAGTCAGTAACACACTTCCTATTGTCACATTCGACATTGGGCAGGCCCAAAGTCATTATCTATCCATTTGAAAACCAGTAAGTTAAATTCCCATTCTATTTCTCACAATGACAATCCACGAGTGTCATCTCAATCCCTACGCTGCCCGGCGTATACTCTGGGCCGGTGATCGCGCCCATATTCCTCTCCAGCCTCTTTGCTGTACCTACTCGCAAGCCGCCGATCTCATCGCCGACAACATAGCCAATGCTCTCCATGGCCCCACTGGCCATCCTCCTCACGACCCCTTCTACAAAATCAAAGAAAACTGGAGACGCTCCAACCTCTCTGATCTCGCGGCCGTCATCAAAACCCCCTGGTTAAAAGGTAAGAAAGAACAAGATCTTCTTGATCTCTATTTTTCCTATTTCAACGCTATGATTTTTGGAGGCGCGCTCAATACCATGAGATGTGCGATGAAGCTCGAAGAGCCGAATGCGGAACAGAAGGCGAGAAATGTATTGGGTACGACGGTTGATAAGAGAGGACAAAAGACTACCACGAGACATAATGTTCGTTGTTATATTAGTGTGTTTGTAAGGTCTCCGCCTCCCAAGAATGAAGAGGAGAGTAAGATCTTGTTGGAGAATTATTTGGGCACTATGTTGCATGAAATGGTTCATGCGTTTTTCAGTATCTATGTGTGTAAATGCAATACGAGCTGTAGGAGAAAGGTTCTGGAATTCGAAGAATCGGGGATGACGGGGCATGGAATGCAATGGCAACGAGCGGCGAGGAGTGTTGAGAGTTTTGCTAGACAGGGGTTGAGATTGGATGTTCGGTTAGGGAGGGAGGAAGCATTGGGATTGGAATTGGTGATTGCGGATAAGGAAATTTGGTATGTGGATTTGGAGAAGATGGGGATGGATAGGGAGGTTGTGAATCGGGAGATGGATTGGTTTGCGCATGTGTTTATGGAGGAGTTGGAGGAGAGGAAGAAGATTGAAAAGGAAGATCGATTGGAGAAATTAGAACATGAAAGAGTGGAAAGAGAAGAGGAGGAAGAACTCGCAAAGGAAGAGTGGGAAAGAGAAAGACCCGAGCGAGAAGCGAAGGAAAGACTATTGCTAAAGAATCATAGATCGCGCATTCATGAGAGTTTGCGAGGAATGAGCAGGAGAGCAAATGGGAAGATCTTCAAGAGGAACGCGAAACCCGTGCGCAAACGTCTTGCTACTTCGACGTTTCGACGAGATGGTGAAAATGCGACTGCGTCTTCCGAACCCTCTCTCCCTAATTTTTTCCTTGCGCGAAGATCGCATTTCGCGACTGAATATGTAAAATCCAGCCCAGGTACTAATAAATACCTCCAGAACCAGAAACCGAGACAAGCATATCCGTATATACGAAGAACGGTCAATCCTAATATTCCTAGTATCAATGGAAAATATAAGATAGGGATGGAGGTAAGCAAACACACTTATGAGAACAGAGAAAGCAACACAAAGAAAATGGGGAGAAGTGGAATGGCTAATGTGAAGATTCTGGATTTAGAGAAATTTTGGAATCTGGATGAGTGTGCGGAGGAGGTTTACAAGGTGAGGTATTATTAGACTTTTCTTCAATTTTCTTTTATCGGATAATTTTCTTGGGGTAGGTCGAATACATGTATGTAGATGTACCTAGGTAGGCATATATAAATTTTTAATTGTTCGATTTGGATTTTGAATGTACTGAGTGAGAATCGTTCTGATGTGTGGAAATGACACGTGAAGTGGAAATCCGAAGGAAAGAAGGCTGTCTAACCTATCTCGATCTCGAGTTGGGCTTCTCTAATATGCTGCTCTGTTGGAAAGAAAATAACAAGTATATTCTATAATAACACCAGCATATGAATACTGCCCCGTTCCCCCTCTGTCCCTCTACACACTCTTTCTTTTGGAAAGAAGAAGCATGGGGCTGATACTAACACTAGAGCATCTATTGGAAGAGATGTCACTTTTTTTCCTCATTTTCCCAACGGGCGCTCAGAGAATCCTAAAGAAACTGTTTGTTGTCAATAAGCCCTAAAAATAGAACACACAAACATGCAAGAAACGTGAAAGAAATATTCTCCTCGAATCAGTTTCTTTCAACAAGCTCACTAGAAAGAAACCTGCGTATTATACCCAATCAAATTAACAGAAATATATACATAATACGTACACACATTCTCTGTACCAGATTCCAATTTTACTTCCTCACCACTAACCTCAAAACAGCCAACAGTAAACGTATTTATTATATACAAACTACACAACCATCTCCAAATCCTAATCCTAATCCCATTCCAGTCCCCATCAAGTATCTAACCCAATATAATTTCCATTCCCACATGCAAATACATACCCCCTCTTTCCGTCCATCCATCCATCCATTTATCGTGAACTTTTAGCATGTACAAAAAACCCATCATATCATAACCTCCAAAAAAGTTCCCCATGAGAAGCAAAACCCCCTGTAATGACGTTCCAACGCCTCTAAATGCACCCGATGATGCTGGTTGTGAAAGTCAAACGCGCCGAATCCTATCTTTCGCCGCGCTAAAGTGATGTGATCCATACGAAAGAAAATGCTTCGAAAGACGAAAAAAGAAAAGAAAAGGGGAGAAAAGAAAAATATAATCCCAAGTATGGAATAAAGTAAGCCGCCGGTCGTCCGACCACGCACAGAAGCGAGATAGATTATCGAAACCCCTCATCTCCAGCGCTAGGGAGAAAGGGAAGAGCATGGCGTGTATAACCCAATCCCCCATCCATTCCCGGGCCAGGACTCTGTCCGCATCCGTCATGGGGGTAATGCCCATGATGATGCACTCCCCGAATCCGTTCCCGATGTCTCATCTCTCTGTCCGCATGCTCGTCTCCCCTCCACTCTCCACCCCCCTGCCACCCCGGTCCATACGCTTCCCGCCTCACTTTAAAAAGCTCCAAGTTCGCCCTCATGCTACACAACCTCAGCCAATCCCTTCCGATCCACCTCTCCACCCACCCGTCAATAACACCCACCACCCTATGAAACCCATCCGTGTGTCCCCCCATCTCCTTTGCGCCCCATCCACATTTCACAAAGAGATAGCAATGCACTAACTCATGCAACAGCGCACTTAACATTAATCTCCGATCATATTTCGGATCTCTAAGAATAGGCTCGGATAAAACTATCAAAGTTTCAAAGCCCCCTAGAGAAGAAGGACGAAGAGCAGTAGTACCGATGAGTTCTGACGAATAGCGAGGCTGAGAAGGCGAGGACCAGGAAAGTCGAACGCGGTTGTGCAGGGAGTTGTGGAAGAATATCGTATCGATGAGGTAGATGATGCGGTCTATAGCGAGATCAGACAGGTGAGCTTTGAGGAGAAGATTTTGAAGTTCGACTTCGAGATAGTGATGGTCTGGAGGCCGGGTATAGAGAAAGTGGTGTTCAACGATATTGGCTGCTTGGTCATCGCTCAATATCGTATGGTCGTGTAGAGCAGGAGAAGGTATGGAGATGTTGTGATCAGAGACGATCGAATCACCGGAGAGAGTTCGTTCCATGACCGGAGCAGCGTAAACATTAAGAGGCGGTGAGGGGGAGGTAAAATATGGAGAAGGTGTTTTCATTGGGGTAAGTATTCGTTGATGGTATTGCAAAGTTTGTCGTGGAGGAGGCCGATATTGGGAGGCATTCGGACTAGATCTTTCGCGTTGTAAACGAGGTTCCCTTTCGAGCTTCGCCTTGACCTTCTCATAACGATGCCGCGAGTTTGGCCTTTTGCCATCCGTACTTGCACTTCTTTTGATCGAAGCAGTAGCCATGAGAAATAAAGAAAAACGACGGACGGAATACAGAATTTGTGACCTTGGGAGTGGAAGGTAAGCTGGTGTATATTATTTTCGGACAAAGCTCACACTACTATGAGGAGCTGCATATGCCACACAACGCATGCACAGTGCAGTGAGGCTTACTCGGGTTAATATTGAATTAGCCCTGTCACCGCTTCTCAGATGCAGAGCTGTCGAAGTACATAAGGAAAAGGGAATGACAATATGGAATTGTTTTTTCGTGATTTTGTTATTCCAAAAACAATAGCATGAGGCTGAAAGAATATCTGTTACAAGTATCTAGGACTTTCCTGGATAAAAGTTGACCATTTACCACATATATCTCAATTGATAAGTGGGAGGAAACGTCAGATGCGGAGAAAGGTTTTAGCAACCATAATCCTTTTTAAATCTCAATGACTCTCTCACTTGCGAATCGTGGATCTTTGATGAACGGATTGAACGGATTATGCGGAAATTTTTACCAAGGTTGTAAATTTAGTTGGGGTTTCTAGGGTTTCTAAGTGTGCGTGTGCTGTGTGTGCAGTGACAGCGGGCGATCCGAAACCCCCAAGCAGAGCAATTGGAAGGTTACACACCGCCTCGCCTCATGTGTGAGAATCAAGAAGGGAAAAAGAAAAGATACGTTTCGTACCGTTAACGGATTGAACAAGGTCAATCAAATGTAAGGTAAGAAGTTGAAACTTAGAGCCGGGCCCACAAGGTCGACTAAATCTAAGTATCAACACATGTGTGGACATGTATGTACGGAGTAGTATCGTAGTATGTACAAAGGATGTATGTATCTGGGTTCTTAGCATCATCGTGGCCATTTTGCCTGGATCCACATGTTCCTCATCAACTTCCAAGCTTGGCTTGCAAGTTGCAATACAAGTGTCTAATTCGTCTAATTGTCTGATAGTCGAATGGTACCAAAAGGACTTCGTATCAAGAAATATTGACTTGATAATAATACTATGACTTACTACTTAGTAAGTTGGTAAGCTAGTAAATCGATATTGTATAATTAATTCCCAAGCTTGGTACTCTTCAGGGTCTCAACATAGACACTGTCGTATTCAAAATATATCACAGTATCAAGCAATTTCCCTGACGCTAATGTAACTTTAATCTGATCTTGGGTGCCGCATTTCGTTCGCCTTGTTTGAAATGATAGGTCGAAAATTAATCTGACATTTCCTTCAATCTTCGAATCCATCTTTTGCAGGCCACAAACTTTACATGCCAATGCTAGACAAAATATCCATTTAATTGCGAGATTGCCACACAGTTCAGATCAATCCTCTTAGAATGGATGATCAAGTTGTACCGCCCTGTGAAAATTGATAAGTGAGCACAAAGGGAGAAGCTAGTCACAACAATCCAATAAGTTTAACGTATACAGATGTATAACCTTACTACCGCATATCTGAAGTAACAAGGCTACCACTCAAATTCATACAAAAATGACCCGAAAAATCTCAAGGTTGTAAGGTACATGATCTTCGTCCCAAAATGTCTCAACTGGTCCAGAATCTTCGATTGCTACATGGAATACCAAGATGGGGATGCTTGATGTCCGATTCCATTAAAAATTCACCAAGGAGTACCCCAGCGGCCCCAGCGTCACTCTATTGGTATAAATGTACCTTCATCTCACCATTTGGAATGAGATTGAGTTTCGTTGAACGAGGATCCGTGGAATCGTACAGCCTTATTCTCCGATCGGCATACAAATACTGTCAATCTTTTACCTTTTAGTAAATAGAGCCTTTTGAGAAAGCTGTGGTCAACATTTCACAAAAATGTGGTCCTGGGAACTTAGCCTGGTGTCACAGGGTGTATCGCGGATTCCCTGTTGTGCTGGCAGAATATCGGCTGACCATATCAAATGGTCTAAAAATCGAGGATAATCTGTATGTACAATGCCTATTCCGTTGTTGTGCAGCAAGAATATACAGACCATTGACCCTGACTACGTCTCAAATATCCGGCTTGAGTGTGAACATGCATTGGGAAAATACTTGGGGAGAGTAACCAGCTAAAGAAGTTACACAAATCCCATTCCTAAACCTCTCACGTACCTGACCTCGTTCGCCTGCATCTCCAATGCTCTTCTCATAGTTTCTGAATGGGTACGTTCTTCCTTTTCCAGCAGAGCCTCCTCAGCCGTCTTGGGGGTTTCTTCAAAAGAGTCGGCCGTGAACCCAGGTTTGTTAGAGAAATTCAATAGCCCTATTTTGTCTCCCGTCCACAAAACAAGATCATTTTCGTTGACCGATCGATCATGGAGCCCAGAGTCAGTTGTCAAAATCTTGAGCGCAATGTCTCCAGATCCAGAATCCATGTAAGAATCGCCCAATGTGCCAAATATGCCTCTCGGGGCTGCAACAGAACCGTGTTCAATGTTCCATCTTCGTGACTCGGTAAATCCATCCCTCTCAAACCATTTCAGATTGCCCCCACCGTCAGAAACAACGATACGGGTACCATGATTGGCAACAGATAGGAGTTTTGAGTGTGATGATGTTTGGCGATTCTTCATGACAGAATCTTGCAGGCGCCCGGCAGAAAATTGGGAAGATATATTGGAGAGATTCGGGTCAGATGATAGACCGTACATCTCCAAAGAGCCTTTACTGTTGTACTCACCGCAAGCAATCAACGTTTTCCCTGGTCTAGTCTTTGCTTGCCATACTTGCTCGACAGACAATTCACCCCGACGGGCGAGGTCTTTCTCCATTGAAGCAAAAGGGTATGGAAGACTAGCAATTTGAGATAAGCTTGCGCCAGAATGAATCGTTCCGCGGAGCTTAGGAAAATTTCTACGATCATAATTTAGAATGCTAGGAAATCGACCAGCAACGTATATATCTCCATTACCATTCCATTCACTTCCTGCACTGGGTAGATGAACAATACTGAGTGGTCCCGGTTGGTACAGATGGGCGTACTCGGCACTTGGTTCTGGATCTAGCAAGCTCTTGAAACTAAAATGATTGCTAGCAGAGCCAGATATGCCGCTAAAAGAATCAAGTTGCTCGACCTGGCTGGGCGATCCAACATTTTTTCTTTGACGAGAATCATGAAGGTAGAGAGATAGATTGGTTCCCACAGTGAGGGGTGTTGGATGTTTTGCCTCGGAAAGAGCAGTGATAGAAAATGGATATCTTTCATGATTGACCGTCTGTAAGGTCTCAAGATCAACTTCGACAAGACCTATAGTAATGTCAGTAGCTATTGGAAGAAGGGCAATGGACATCGTCTTCCAGATAGACTTGACATGAGATTGAATGATCGAGAACCCTTGTCATCAGATCATCATTTCAAGTAATCGAAATGTTGCTCCAAGGTACTGTAGCTTTTAAAAGCAAAGTTTGACATACCACTTTGAACAGCAACATAGGCTCTCTTTAAAGTACTGTCAACACTAATACATTCTGTGACACCGGTACTTATCATCTTTGATCTTGACTTGAGATCTGTTGGATCCTTATCCACCGACAAAATCTCTGACTTGCTTCTTGCAATAATGCTACCCTTTTTGGGGGCATCAGTACTGATATCCCAGATACAAATGGAACCATCATCAAGAGGTCTATGGCATGGCATTTAGTACAATTCTCTTCTCATAGTATATGCCAATGAGAAACCAAGTAACTTACGCAACCACCATTGTGGTTTTAGTTTCTCCCATCGGTGTATACAACGCCATTCCTCGTACCTCCAAATGTTCATGACTAGCACTCTCGCGATGGCGAGGCTGCTGCACCCAACTTGTTGAAATGGGCGCATTTCTCGCTATGTACTCATCATACCATTTGACATTCTCAGTCGGATAACTCGGATCCCAATTCGCCAATATCCTAACTCGCTCATTGGATTGAGCTTTGAGGTCGCGAGCGTCGTGACGAGGTTTGTGTAGTCTCGAATCGCCTGTTCCATTGTTCGTAGCAAGAGCTATGGCTAAATCCCGCATACCTGACTCGTCCTCTGACTCTGTAGATATTAATTCTTGACGTCTGCGAAGCCTTTCGAGAAAGGAAGAATGGGTAAAACATTGTTCTCGCCACAGTGTATCGTCGCGACCTAATTCCAGGTATCGTCTGGAGACAAACTGCAGTTTGACGATATCTGAAGGTTCTAGATCTATCAAAATGAATCATGTTAGCATTCGATTCTCATTTAGAGGATGCGAGAGAAATTCACATGAAGTAATATTCAGAACTATCTCTGACGGGAGGTCATCCATCTTGGTCATTTTTTCAATAATTAATAAGAATAAGTAGCTATATACTTGTACTGGAAGGAATGTTAAGAATGTTAAACATTGAAAGACTGACCTTGACATCGAGATCATAATATAATCAATGATCAATCAACCTTGAGCTTCTAGCCGATCCGATAAGACCGATTATGCAAGGGTCGGTGAATGATCTGTGCACGAAATAGACCTCATAGACCTCATAGACTTCATAGACCTGTCGGTGCCTTTTTTTCATTGGGTGGCTCGGTGGGCTCTCCCGCATCACGTGCTAAAATGCTTGGATAATGAACATTCACGGACATCTTCTTTGTCCAATCTCGTGGGTATCGAGTATCAATATATCAAGGCGACCGAAAATACTACATGTCAAAATCTTGAATACAGCTTCACTTTGATTGAGCTCATTCTGTTTGAACGGCCATGTTCATCGTATGAAGTCATATAGATGCGCAATAAACTTTAAAATTCCTATCTCTGAGCTCATAACCTTTGCAAGCTACTCAATTTTATGTAGAAGGCCACACATCCTTTCAAGACTTCAATGTATTTGGAAGCCATAGCATTAATCCTTCATGCCAAGTCCTTTGCCATTCTTTCATCGTAGGCTGGTACCTCAATTAGAATACCAGCCTTGGAGTGGAAGCACATGATGCTTGATTCATTCCCATATGCTAATCCGTAGAATGCAGGAATACTGGTACTTCCGCTACCATTAAGCCAAGCTACATTCTCATACTTCTTATGCGTCCATTCTAACTTGAGATACTATATTACTTGGTAAGTGGATTGGAATCGTGCCGACGGATTCGGGGGTGCTAAGTGCTTACCCTTCGAACATCATCTTTATATTCTTCGTTGAAGGCACTCTCCTCGACTCTATGGAATCGAGTTCCTGCTCGAGTTATATGTTCCTCCTCATCCTCAAAATAATCATCCATGCACAGCACAGGACAGGCTTTGACCACTAGACCAAGCGATTGAAACGTATTAAAGTTGGTCATATCAATACCCTTCAATGCATATGGCATGATGTCATCTGTGTCGTCTTGAGTATGGGCATATAGATGGTCACAATAAAATCCAATCACACCACCTAACAACACGTCAACGATGCCTTCCGATATGGCAGAACGATAATGCACATACCTCTTTTCATAAAACCAGGCTGAACCAGAACGTTTCTCGCAACTTCGTATAACGGTGACAAGGTCGGATCTGCTACCAGGTTTTTTTGCAAAGGGATACCAATTTTCTGCGAGATATACAGATTATAGGTCAACGTCACACGATGACCACTGGTGACCTCGAGTACCTCGTGCTCGCAGTCACTATAGAACGCAGCCCATTGGATGCTGTCCGATTTATTGCCCCAGTCAAAGAAAGTGTTGGAGCCTCTGTGGGTGACGCGCAATTGTCCACCTACATGAAATCAGATCTATGTTTATTACAAAAGGTGAAGAGAGCAACGAGTCGGGGAGATAAATGGATATACTGACCTTGATGAGAATATGGAAGACAGACGACTAGAGAACCAAACTGTCTCGTACCACGTGGCGTGTCCACATGTGCTTTAAATTTTCCGCTGGGGCCAGAATAGATCTGAACCAAATTGCATTGTGTCAGTCGGGCTTTCTCCACAAAGCTTTACATTATCCCCGACGAACGGCACTTACATTGAGCTTGTATAATTCGGCAAGCACACCTCGATGATCTCCCCTGTTCCGCAAAAAGTCTGTTTGAGAAACATCCTGTAGCAACGTTTGAGCAATGACATCAAGGATTCCATAGTCGTGCGGGTGGAAGTCGATGGAAAACTGGCTTCTGTCGAGCTTGCTGGCTTTACGATATGTTTCATCAAGCACATTTTTTCCTCCGAGACCGAACGACGCCGGGACACAGGTCTGAAGGAGCGCTTCCATTGACTTGGAAGTCGTGGAAACAGGGAATACTATCTTCTCGCATACATTTCCTGGCTTGGGGTCCCAGCGAAGCACGATCGGGGGTACTTGTTGCTGAAAAGATTGGTCGAAATCTGATCAAGAACTAGGTTAACTTTGTCTAGAGATTAAGAGAGTAAGGTCTGGACTGAAAAGAGATGACTTGCCTTCTGTGGACTCTTTCTGGTTGGAAGACGAATCGTCAGGAGCTGCGATAGGAATGCTACCACCGCAGCAATAATTTGCACTCTCAGATATATCAACAGCTTTTTCCAATTCATGGAGAAGCTCTTCTTCAGCGAGCCCTGTACAGCTTTTTGAAGACATCATGAAATGAGCAGTTTCCTTTCTTTCTATCTTCTTATTGATGGAGAAGAAAAAAACATTAAAGGGAGAAGAATGTTTTAGAAGGAGAAATACAAACTCCAAGCTTAACTTATACTATACCATATCTACCTGTCTGCCTGTCTACCTACCTTGATTTAGGCAGACTGTAGAGTTTGAGACTGAATGATTGGCCATATGCACCACCTACCTAGGTAACCCGTGGACCTTCCAAGGTTGTCTCAATATACGTATATGTGTGAGTCGAGACGCGTTTGTGGCGCGCGACCACATGATTTTTAAGGCAAAAATTCATTTAAGTGGTGAGTCATCAATCATGCATATTCAAGCATCAATCTTACCACATAAGTGACTTTGATACATCTGTGTAACCTACGCAGGGTTGGGAAGGGGGTGGGGTGAGATTTACAGTATTTGGATTCTTGATATTGATGTCATTGCATATATACATGTTATGAAAACTTATCTCTAATGAGTTATTATTTGTACTAGGAGTGTGTATTTAATGAGGTGCTTAGAAGTTGGAATTGGGTTATGAGGTATAAATTTTCAGATTCGGTTGGTTGGGTGATACTTGATATGATGAAGGGAGGTAGAGAGAGTGAGTGGGTTGATGACTTATTTATATTTTTATTTTTTATTTTTCGGGGGTTATCTATCAATTAATAATTGAATAGCTACAAGGAATCTCGAATAACTAAACTAAATAACTAGGAGATTATCCGATCAAAAGTAGCAAGTAAGTAGATGACAGTTAAAAAAAAATCAAAGACTAAACAAAACCAAAGACTAAACTAAACCAGACTCTCTACTCCTGCAACACCCAAATCACCAAATCCCACAAACCCGCGCCAAAAAAGCCGAAGCAAACACCGAGCCGACGACGGCGCAGGTGCACAACACAGCTAGTCTGCGCTCGAGCTCCTGCTGCAGACGAAAATGTCGCGCATTATTCGCCTGCACGCGCTCGGCTAGCTCGAGCAGCTCCTGAGATCCGCGCGCGAAGATGCGTTCGGCTTCGCGTTGGCGGCCCGCAAGTTGCGCGATGCGCATCTCGCTTGCCATGAGTTGGCCTGTGAGATCGAAGATTTGGTTGAGGTACTCGTTGATGCGGGGGCTATCGGGCATGGTTGTGGTGGGTTGTGGTTTTGTTTGGGGTTTGGGGAGTAAGGGTTGTGGTAGTTCTACTTTTAGGAAGAGGACTGGAGGGTTTGAGAGGAGAAGAATGGGATTGTGGGGGTGCGAGTGAGGATTTATATATTGTTCATTTGGCATTGTTTGATTCTTATACAGACCTTGTTGTACTGGAGTCCGGTCAAGATTCGCTTTGTTTGATCACGATTATGATTGTGATCATTGTTGTTCAACAGTACAGATATAGTTGTGCGAGAACTTCAGATTGGTCAATATTTAGTGTGTGAGTAGTATGACACTGCATGAGATTGCAATATCAAGTTCTGAACCTACCTACCGTATGAGCACACGAACTTCATGTTCAGATGATGACTTCCCTTTTGATATATTATAGCATAAATAGGTGGAAATACCAATACGCGAAGTGATGTCGCTTAGGTATGCTACGAATATTGAAATCGCTAGACGACCACTGTGAAAACAAAAGTATAAGATATCTATTCCTCAAGGATCGGATTTTGAAGTGTGTTGATACAATACTACATACATAACCTCCAAGTTTCAGGATTAGATTAGTAAAATCATATTTATCTGAAGATTCACTACCCATGTATCTATCTATCTATCTATCTATCTATCTATCTAGAAAGAAAGAAAGAAAGATCATATAAAGAAACCCACATACTCACGCGTTGGGAAAGAAAAAACGTACTCTACATACACAAGAACCGTTAAATTTATATCCATCAACAATAATCTGAACATTCCTACAATTTTGAACTTTACATTGCATTACTATAATTCTTTTTCTCAGGACAGACAGACAAATGAATAGATAGATAAATAATATCTCCCCTTTCCAACTTCCAGACTTACTTGCCATCGCACATAGGAAAATACATACGAACTATGAATACCCAGGTATACAAGATACCACCATACCCACCTATTAGTTCCCCAAGCACCATGGCCACACCGGACAATATCCAAAACAGACAAAAAACAAACTCCCAAATACCCCAACCAAATCAATCAAGGAAATAAGAAACCCGATTACAGCTTTTTTCAACCAAAAATGAGATATATATATATATATAA